>LPNX010560486.1:32499-93802 GCA_001517045.1 Pseudotsuga menziesii
AAACGTAGCAATTCCATGCTATATCATTCATAGCAGCAATTCACAGAGAAGAAAATTCTTCATGCAATAGTCACAGTTCCAATATAGCAGTCACGAGGCTCTTTACTCAATGAAAATAAACAAATGCTTGCAGAATTTACTTGAAAACTTCACGCAAGTGATGGTGCACAGCTTCCAAAAGGGAAGTCTCTTTACGCAGCATACAACGCATGTACTCAGCTCCAATGTTGCATTGCAGTCTCAAAACGCAGGCAGTGTTCAACGCACATGTGTGTGATATCAACGCAATATATCAGTTTCAATTCAGGAAGTCACAATTCTGAAATATACACAGTCCACGCACAATATATGGAGGATACATATATCAGTCACAGCATATCTATCATACTGAATGCATTATTATATCTCCAAATCATTGTATCTTCCCCGTGCAGCACCCATCAAGTCGCAGTCTTCAAGACGCAGCCCTTTTATATAAGTGTATACAAAACGCAGTATAAAACACATGTATCAGCCTTCAACATATGTATCAGTCTCAGCATAAAACATATGTATCAGTCTCAGCATAAAATCACAGCATAAAACACAGTCTCCTCATTCAATATTAACGCAGCCTCACTCTTCTCCATCATATATTATTCTTAATCCAATGCTGGTACTCCATGCAGCTACCATGACTCCTCCAATGTTGGTTCAGATGTAGCTCCACGCAGGCATCAGAAGCAGCTCTTCAAGTCGCAGCATACAGTCACCAGAGCATATATCATACATATGAGCAATATTTGCAAAATTTAGGTTTTATGCACTTCCACCGGAAAAACTAGGGTTTGCTTCCTCCACGCTATTTTAGCGTTCAAGGCAGTCTTCTCCAACGATCGATTCTCCAATCTTCAACATTGATTCTCCCCATCAGTAGCTCCAGGATTCGGTACCCTATTTTGCCCTTCTTCAAGAGCAGCACAGCCTCGTGCAGTCCAACAACACGCATCGAGACATTTTGTCCCAGTTCCACTTCCACTCGGTATTTTTGAGAAGAGAGGAGACGTAGCCTTTGGAGGAACATCTGGGTTTTCAGAGGGTCGAGGAACTGTCTATGAGGAAGGGCGCACTTGACGAAGATGTTTTCAGTGGCTGGTAAAGCGTGAATGTCTTCAATGCTCACAGTATATCAGCACTATCTGTCAGTGAGTATATCAGCATATATCAAAGAATACAATGGCGTAGTTATTGCAAAGATAACAGAGATTATGTCGAAGTCGGCCGAGAATTTCATAGAAGGAGCTGGGGTGTGAGAAGGCTCGGGTGTCCATAAGTTGGAATCACTAACAAGCTGCAATCCTTTTGTTGAGACCTTGCACTACAGAACTGTGCCACATTATTCTGGTTTTTTTTTCTTTATCAGCACAGTTGCACTCCACGACTTATACACAAATGTGGAATGTATCAGTGATGGTAGAAGGCTCGGGTGTCCATAAGTTGGAATCACTAACAAGCTGCAATCCTTTCGTTGACACCTTGCACTACAGAACTGTGCCACATTATTCTGGTTTTTTTCTTTCTTTATCAGCACAGTTGCACTCCACGACTTATACACAAACGTGGAATGTATCAGTGATGGTAAAATTAGGGTTTTGAGTGGTCATGGAGGACGGTGGACTCGCGGCCAAAGAGCTGTGCTTTTCACAGAAAACAAAATTCCATGAAACCCCACAAGATATACAAATCGCAGGATATTCACACAGTCACCATGGTATTCACACAAATTGCAGGATATTCACAGGATAATACACTTACAAAACGCTCAACTCATTAGGGTTTCCCCTACAGAATAAACTCAATCATGAAGCAGACAATGCATGCGACTCGACTGGCAGACTGATGGAGCAGTCTGGCAATGGACTGGCAAGCAGAATGCCAGGAATGGGCAGAAATGCAGCAGGAGTTATGGCAGACAACCCTGCTCTGATACCACTTGTTGGTAATAACTCCCGATTCATTATTCTATTCACGACTAAAACATTAATTTATAGATTACAATGAGGCGGTTGAGAACCAACCTTTTCACCTTCCCGGGAAACTATTCAAATTCCTATTTAATTATTTATTTACAATAATCCTGACGGATTATATTCTAACATAGCATATCAAATTATTTGAAATTGATCCTAAATTAGGAAAGGTGGTGGTTATTAGGTAACATAATTAGTCATTACATCGCATGAGTGAAGAGTTAACGATGTAATAATGGGCACAGAAAGGAAGGTATGATTGATATTGTCAAATCAATTTAATACTTAATCAAGTAGTTAATCAAAGCCATACCTTTGAAAATGCGCGATGGATGATGTCCTTTGGAGAATAGTAGAACGTGTGAGGTGCAGTCATTAAATGTAGTCATTATCACAACGATGCTGTAATGACATTTTCCGTCGGTGAACCATCATGTCAAATTGGTTGAAAACATGATGAATGCTGGAGTATAAATCGAGTCTTTGGCGTCAAGGATCAGAGCCATATCTGGAGGAGTTGCTAACTTGCAAAAATTTCTGCCAATAACAGAGGAGTCACAGCTGCAGGCCATAATGAAATCAAACAGTTTAGCATAGGCGTGGCCTTGGAATATAGAAAAATCAACCAAATATAGCGTAGTTGCAACTGTTGAAAAAGGTGTCGCAACTGATGGAAAAAAAATGAAAAGGCATTAGGTAGATGAAAATTGAGTGTGTTGCAGCTACCGGAAAAGGTGTCGCAGCTGCTGGAAATGATGAAAATGCGTTAGGCGGAAAAAAGTTGATTGTGTTGCAGCTGCTGAAAAAGGTTTTGCAGCAGCCAAAAAAGGTGTTGTGGCGGAGCGAAATAGGATTTATGAGAAAAAATGAAATGATGTCGTAGCTGCCGAAATGAAAGTTATGGGGAAAGGTAAAATGGTGTCACAGCTACTAAAAAAAGGGTATCGCAGCTGCCAGAAAAAGGGTGTCACAGCTGCTGGAAAAAGGTGTCACAGTTGTGACAAATTTATTTAAAGAAAAAAAAATTGGTGCAGGAAGTTACAGAAGAACGACATTGGTCACCAGGCCCGATGATGACCACCGTTCTTAGGCTCTTTCTTGCACATTTCATAAAAACAAAAAAATGGATCAAGTGCAAAAGAAAAAGATAATAATAACATAATTTTTTTTATTTATGTACGAATATTCATATGCGATTTACATTGATTAATTAAGGATTGACAGGGGCAGAGAAATTTTTTTGCCCTTGTGCTAACTGGTAGTCTGGATTAGCTACAATTTGTGAGATAAATGCATCCTTTGAAATGGGATTATGGGAAAGTCGTAGCCTGTGACCATTAGCAAATAATGGTGCGCGGTTCTCATCAATGGTTACCAGGTAGACCGTACCATTATCAAATACTCTGTTTACTAAGTATGGGCCCAACCATCTTGTGCGTAGTTTACCCTTGAAATCTATTTTGAATCTGGAATCATATAATAGTGCCCAATATCCCTCATAGAAGACCTTCTTTGTGATGAATCAGTCATGCCAATTGGATCTCTACTGAATTAATACAGTTTGGTCTACAACGGCTAACTGGTTCTCATCTAGTTCATTCAATTGATTCAATTTTATCTTCTAGGTTTCAGTTACATCTAGGTTTACCTCTGTGGCTGTCTTCAAAGTCTTAATCTCAAATTCAATTGGGAAGATAACAATTTTCCCATACACCAAGTCATAAGGAGAGAAACTTGGAGTGTTGCGCTAAGTGGTACGATATGCCCACAATGCTTCCGGAAGTCTATCAACCCAATCTCTATGATGGCTCTTGACCGCCTTGGTAAGGATAGCTTCAATGACCTTGTTAGTGCTTTCCACTTGGCCATTGGCTTAGGGATGGTAAGGTGAGGCTATCCTGTGCTGAATATGGTACTTCCGTAGCAGAGTTTCAAATTGATGCGATACAAACTGTGGTCCTCCATCGGCAACCACTTCCTTGGGCACCCCAAAGCAGGTAAATATTTCACTATATAGGAAATCAATCATAGCCTGGTTTTCGGCCTTTGCCAAAGCCACAGCTTCTACCCATTTCGTCATGTAGTCGGTATAGAATAAGATGCAGGATTTCTACTTGGAATGAGGGTTGATAGGACCAACAAAATCTAAAGCCCACCTATCAAAGGGTTCAACCACTAATTGTGGTTGCAGAGGCATTTGATCTAATCTATTGGGATGACCCATCCTTTGGTAGCTATCACAAGACTGGACATATATTTTTGCATCCCTGAAAAGGGTCAGCTAATAGTAGCCCATTCTCAATGCTTTTTGTCTCATCCTTCTGTCTGCAAAATTCCCCCCACAAGGCTCATCATGGTAGGCCTCCAGTATATGGAATATTTCATCTTCTCTCACACACCTTTTGATCTCAAGGTCAAGGCCTGTGTAGAAGAGATGACCGTTTACCCAACAATACCTGGCAGTTTGCTGAATAATTTTCCTCTTTTATCTTTTGGAGAAATGTGCTGGAAGCTTTCCTGCATCCAAGTAATTAGCAACATCTACATACCAAGGGGAGTGAGATGAAACTGCAAATAAGTGTTCATCTGGAAAAGAGTCCTCAATAGGAAAATTATCATCACTGTTAGTGAAATGAGATAAGAAATCAGTGACAATATTTTCTTTTCCAGGTTGATCTATAATGGTAAAATCAAACTCCTATAATAGTAAAATCCATATAGTCACCCTGGCATTAGTAACAGGTTTATTCATTAGATATTTGATGGCAGAGTGGTCAGTGTGCACAAATGTAGGATATCCAGTAATATAATGTCGAAATTTGTTAATGGAGTAAACAATGGATAAGAACTCCTTCTCAGTGACAATATAATTAAGTTCAGCAGGGGCTAAGTTTTTACTAATATAATAAATTGTATAAGGTACTTGATCATATTGTTGTCCTAAAACTACTCCAATAGCAGTATCAGAAGCATCTAAATAAATGTGGAAGGGCAGGGTCCAATTGGGTCCTCTTAAGATGGGAGTTGTGGATAGCTTCTCCTTAAGCTTAACAAACCCTGTCTGGCATGCTTCATTCCAAATGAATTGCACATCCTTCATTAACAGTGAAAACAAAGGAGAGGCAAATTTGGAAAAGTATTCTATAAATCTTCGGTAATATCCAACATGTCCTAAGAAACTTCGCACTTATTTTTGAGTTGCAGGAGTAGGTATATTTTTTTATTTTAATTTTTGAGGGATCCACCTGGATGCCATCAGCAGAGATGAAATTCCCCAATACTACTCCACTCATCATCATATGGCACTTTTCAGTGCTTAAACCGAGCTGGGTCTGTTCACAGTGAGTAAAAACCTTTTCCAAGTTTTTCAATGCTTCTTCCAAATCTTTGCCATAAGGAGTAAAATCATCCGTAAAAATTTCCATACTATCATTAACTAATTCTGAAAATATGCCCATCACAACTCTTTGAAATGTTGCTGATGCATTGCATGAACCAAAGGGGAGTACTCTATAAGTGAAAGTTCCCCAGGGACAAGTGAAGGTAGTTTTATCTTGGTCTTCAGGAGCAATCTGGATCTGATTGTACCCATTGAACCCATCCAGGAAGGAGAAGAACTTCTTCCCGGATAAGGTGTCAAGTACTTTATCGATAAAAGGCAAGGGAAAATGGTCTTTTTGTGTTGCCTTGTTCGTCTCTCTATAGTCCACGCAGACTCTCTATTTATCATTTTTCTTGGGTACTATTACGAGTGGGGACACCCACTCACTGTCTGAAATAGGATATATGAATCCTGCTTCCAAGAGTTTCTAAATCTCTTCCTTCACTATGTCCCTAAGATTGGGGTTCATTCATCATTGAGGCTGACACATAGGCTGGGAGTCAATTTTAATATAAATATGATGGGTGCACAAGTTAGAGGGAATACCCCTCATGTCTGTGTACTCCCATGCAAATACCCCCTTGTGTTCTTTTAAGAGACTAATCAGGCGCTTTTGTTCATCTAGGGAGAGGCTGGGGTTAATATTCAGGGTTTTTCCAGACTCTACCTCGATAGGAATACTTTTTGAATTTCTTAATATTGGAACTATATGAGTGTCACTGACTAATGCCTCTTTCGTGATATTTTCTTGTTCTTCCTCACCTAGAGTAATATTTAGGATTTGATAAATTTCTTTATTGACAGAACTGAGTTCACTGATGAAATTATTAATAACATCATTTTTAGTTTCATCCTTAAAGGTTAAAGCCTTCCCTATCATTAATAATGGCTGAACACCCTCTTCTTCCTCTGGATCCATCCATAAAGGAGTTTCAACTTCTAATCTCGGTCGAGCTGGAGGATAGAGAGTGAGATTCTTTGTCTCAGTGCCATATGATATGGTCATAGACCCAGATTGGTAGCTGATGCAAGCATCAGTTGTAGCTAACCAAGGCCTTCCCAGGATTAGTGGGTGTCCTCCTAACTGCGACTTAGGTTGTAAAACCAAGAAGTCAGCAGGGTACTCCCAAGAATCAACTGAGATGACGAGGTCATCCAAAATTCCTTCTGGTTTAATAGTGTATCTATCTACCAGTTCTAAAATAGTGGGGGTTGGCCTGAGATTAGTGAGCCCAAGGTTTCTTACAGTTTCGATAATCATAACGTTAAGCGCTTCCCCTAAATCTACCAGTACGTTGGGTATCTGTGTATGCCCATTTTGCACAGTGACAGTGGGATTCCCAGGATCGTCATATTTGGCCAAGAGGGTTTTCCCATTATTAATGCAGATAATTTTCCTATGACATGAACAGTGGGAGGATCCCTAGGTTTCCTTCCTGGTTTCCTTGTGCACAAATCCTGAACATAAATAACATAGATAGGTATATCCTGAAGAGCTTGAAGGAGGGGAATTTTAACATAAATATTTTTTAACTCTCCTAAGAGGTTAAACTGAGGTTGTCCCACTACCTTTGGTAGCATTAATATTTAAGGGTACGGTGGTTTCCTAATCAGTTGGGTAGGCTATGTATCGCTAGATATATTATTCTATGTTTCAGCTGACACATTAGTGGGATGTTTAGCATCTTAAATGATGGGGGTCGTATTAGATATATGCTGTGGGTTCACCCCTTCTTCATGTACAAGGGATGGAACATCTTCAATGATCATAGGCTCTACTACCTTTCTTGATCATAAGCGAATATTGTTGCAAGGCATAGGAGTAAGGGAGTAAGCAGGCATGTTGATAATCTCAAATTGATGGAATGTTTTATTATTTGGGTTAGGATTAGCTTGAGTAGGAAGCTGAGGTTGTATTGGCATATTGGGAGTAGCATTGTTCTCCAATTGCAGCTGCGACTGATGATAAGGTTGAGCGTATTGAGGAGGGTATTACTGTTGAGAAAATGGATGATGTGGAGGTTGCTAAGGAAATTGGTTCCCTGGATGGAAATTCCTCCATCCAGGATGCCAAGAAGTTTGTTGGTGTGGTAGTTGTGGTGGCTGAACCTAAGGGTTCCAGGAGTTAAAATTTTGCATTGAAGTTTAAGAGGGGTACCATTGAGGATTAGAATAAGATGAAGGGAATTGTGTATTCATATTATGCATATTATTCCAATTATTCATGTTATTCAAAAATGGAAATGAGTCTGGAGTCATTCCTTGATTTCGAGGCTACCAGGGCTTCTTTTTTTCAATAAGCTAGGCTGGTTCCACCTCTGGAGTTGATACCTATAGAACAGCCTTCACTTGGGGAAGTGATAGGAATTCTTTTGTGTCATGGTTCAGCTCGCATAGCTAACACACTTCTACCTTATCAAGCAGGCACTCCTTCAGAGGGTGGTTCTTTCTACATCGAGGACAGAACACACCTAGTGTGAGATCCTCTACTGCCTGTTTCTATTTTTCCCTCAGGATGTTTATTTCCAAGGAGATAGAGATCATCATTTCTGTTTTGAAATTTTCAAGGAGGTTTCCTATCTCTACACAAGTGGCTCCTCCATTCGATGAATTCTGAGTTCTGTCGAAGACATCATGTTCTAGCTTGTCTTGTTTGTCCTGCTTGCTATTCCTGGAAGATCCCTTACAGTAACTTTTACATAATTCCATAATTTTCTCGAAACAATCCTTGGAGATATCCCCCTTTCCTAACAGGTTTAACATATATAGGCAATCATCCCTAACCCTACAAAGCAGGATTATTTTGAGCACATCTAACCCCACATTGATCTGTCCAGCTCTCTGCACATTATATAAGACCCTCTCGACAAATTCCTCTAGAATTTCATCCTCCTTCTGTACCATTTTAAACAGTTCTTCTCTCTTTTCCTTGGTATTGCAATACTCCTAATATTTCTCTAGGAACACCTGTTGCATTCTGTCCCAATTAGTGACAGTTCCACCTCCTAGGCTCATGAACCAACACAATGCAATTTCCTTTAGAGTGGCAGGGAAGAGTTTCAGCTTCTGTACATTGGTGGTGTAACCATAGTTGCGATAGAGGATATCAAACTGAAACATAAATTCATTTGGATCCTCTGCCGCTTTTCCATAAAAGTGAGGCAACACCGATGGTGATATATTTTTCATAGGGGATATCCCTTCTGGTTGTTGAATTGCGAACTGAAGTGTAGCCACCATCCCTTCAGGCAGGGAATCGCCTTCATGATGATGAGTTTCTCCCATTGCCTCTTCCTCTTCGGATTCGTGTTTGTTACTCATATCTTCTTCTGTTTTCTCCTCTTTGTTCTTCCACTGATCAACGAATTTATGATGGAACTGTGTCCACTCTTCTTTAGTTACAACCTTCCCATTAATGTGATAGATCAGATATCAATCGGAAGATCCTGCAGTACTGACTTTATCCTCTTCTACTGGGATATTCGAGGGTGTTGCAGCTGCTCGCGTGTTCTCCACTATAGAACCTGACGCTGACACTCCAGGATTGGTAGGGCTTCTTTTGATAGGTGTTTCTTGATAGTGAGCCCTGGTAGAAGAATTGGTTCTATCAACTAGATCATCAATGAATGTTCTTCTCCCCAATTCTAGACCTCGCCCCCGACCTCGACCACCTGCATTGTTAGTATTTTGTGGGGTGTTGGGATTTGTAAGATGGTCATGCTTTACCCTTTTTGTATTCATGCAACCCAAATCAATCCAATGAAAAACTTAAGGAGACTGAATAGAAACAATTACAAGATGCAACTATGATAGAGTTTAATACTTATCCTCCTCGGCAATGGTGCCAAAATGTTGGGCACCTAATATGCAAGTTAATTACAGCTAGCTTACGGAGTGTGTAATATTTATTGTCAACCTAGGGAAGTCTTTTATTTCAAGGATAACATGAACTATATATGCTTAAACACTGAGTTGATGTAAGTAAACAATCCTATTCTTTGCTCAGCTACGTTCATCCCAGGGATCCACTTAATATAATTTACCTTCTAAAGAATACAACCACAATTACCTTCTAATGTTCTTAATCTATAATTGAAAGATTCATGAAATCACATCTAGATTACTTTTGCAAAAAATGAAATCCTGTTTACTAATGATTTACCCAACTATCTTGATTTGATTATTCTAGAAATCCAAAAGACATGAATTGAGTTCAGCTATTCTAGAAATTCAGAGTACAGGAATTGAGTTCAACTATGCTATGAATTCAAAGTACAGGAATGAAATTCTACAACTATAAAAGCAAAGAAGCAAATTGGAAACAACAATTAAAAGATCTAGGGATGAGCAAGGTTGTTACAGCTACCACGCAGTTGCATAAGGAGCAATTACTTATATAGTCGACTATCACACCATGCCACTACAACTTTCAAGAGATGCAACTAATAACACACTATAAATCCACAACTGTTGCAGCTTACTATGAGAAAATGGAATCAACACAACATCACACAATAGAATAATTAAAATTCCTAATCTAACTCAGCAATCCCTATGAGAAGGTGGGCCCAGCCTTCACACAGAGATACTGGAAGTAACGCACATTAAAACACCGAGATCTAAACACACAACACTGAGATCAAACACACAACCTCAGTTGCATCTAATACAATAATTTGGTTCAGGGTTAAACACCTAGCTCAGAATAGTTCCCCATATTTATACAATGTCAATCATAACATCCTATCCCTATTATTGGACAGCCATGAAGATATTTAATCTTCAGTCAGACTTAATTACAACAACTATTACAGTCATGGTAGGATGAGAGTAGGAAATATAGGGAGACTCTTAATTTACCCAGAAATAATGATATCCATAGATTACAACTATACACGAGCAATGACACACTGTTGCCTTCCAAATCTGTCGCATTCTGTTGCAGCTACCCTTGTACAGATTTTCCTGGAATAATATACTGAGACCACATTCTTTGGGAAATGGTAGGAAGGATGGCGATCAGCTTAAGAAATGAATGTCCATCTTTCCCTTAGCATGTTCAGCCCGTTATACCTGCATTCTCTATATCTAAAAATACCTTTACAAACCATCATATATTAGCACCTTTTCAAGACATAGAGCCTTAATTACCACAATCCTAAGTTATAATAAAATAAGACAATAACTAATCATACCTTTGTGACTTGAGGAGCAGAGTGAGGAAAAAAATCTGTTTAGCATGCTCAATAGGGTAGGATAAGGCAAAAAGAGGCGAATAGGGATGGTAAAAAAGGGGCCATTTCTGGGCCCTATGTCTTGGATTCTCTGTTTAGAATCTGCTACGGTTTGTATTTTCTTTAATACTATGTTTTAGGATGTAGATTCTATTATATGCTGTACATTCCCAGGGTTTGTACTTTTGAGTTTACTTCTGTATTATTTCCATGCTTAGTTTATGTGTATTATATCTAGGTGTTGTTACCAGTTAGCATATTATTGGTCTACAGGTTGCATTACTCTGCTGACATATTTCATTTGTCAGTAGAGGGTTTTTTTTAATTCAAAATTTGTTTAGAAGTACAGGTTAAATATATATAGAAATACATATATAATAGTATTCAAATAGTTTTATAATAAATTTACTATTTGTTTTATTTATAAACTAAAGTACATAATTTAAATATTCTAAACTAAACCAACTAAATACAGACAAAAACTAAATCTAATATAACAACTCATTAAAGACCTTCAAGGTCTGTCTCAACAAGCATAAATTAAATATCATAACATTCCATTAAATAAACATAATCATAATTAACCAAATAGAGAAGGCATTGTGACCATCCAGGTGGTCTAATATCAAACCTCTGTCTTATTATATAAATTCCACAGTCCAAATCGCTTAGTCAATAATCGCATCCATTTACTTAACTCAAATTTTATAATCCACAATCCTATCATTATAGTCATCCTTTTATAAAACATAAAGTGTTTAAAGGTCCCATATAAATCTACACACAACTGTTGCATCACATTAAAAAATTAATAACTAAAACCCATTTTTCCAATAGAGGTCGCGACATTGAATCCTATGGATGTCCAGACTCAAGGAAAAAACATTAATAATGAATGGTATAAAAATTTTATACACAAACAGTAAGCAAATCGCGTAACCATCTTCACATAGTCATGCTACAGTAACCAAACGATATCGTGGGTTTTCTATAGCCCTGGCCGTTATGGCCATATCTTTTTAAAATGAACAAATTACAAATTAAAATGACAACCAAGCTATCACAATTGTTGGGAGAGGCACATTCCATTCATGGCATGGCCTGCACCCACGCTGAGCCTTTACAAAACCAAAATTTCTATACTCTATCTAAAACACAGTCTCCATTTTAATGCTAATGCAGAGCATACGATGGCAAGCCAATGGGCTACGACACCAATGCTACAATTGTGCATCCTAGCATAACGCCCCAAGCTCTAGAAGCTTTCCCAACATAATTTTACCAAAAAAATAAATGGAGGGCTGTACATAATTCCAAAACCCAAACCATTATTTATACACAGAGTAAAATCCACAGGATTAAAGCCATGAATCGAACCCAGTAAGTCAACGTTGTAAAATGAAACATTAAAACAACTACACCGTCCTAATTTCTTTTTCACAGTATAACATATTAAGAATGTTGAATGAAATCACATGCATTTCATACCAAAACCCATTTACAGTCTTCATATAAAAGCCAACGCATAGTGCATTTACATAGAAGGACACAAAATCCTCTTTTAAAAATAGTCAAGTTAATATAATGTTAAATGGAAAGTTGTGAGCTATGGAACCATTAAAAGTAATGGTGTAGACATGGCTCATATGCCAAAACTCCCAACGAGAGCCAAAAAACCTAGAGTGAGTTACATTACAAACCCAGAAGGTAGAGTCAACAAGTACCACACGAAACCCCAACCCTGTAAAGAATCCCAACTCAGAAATGGCCAGAACGAGAGGAGGCAAGTAAATATTGCTAACAGTCTTACCATGGCCGTGAAGAATAAATCCCAAATCAACAGCGTAGCCCTGTACAAACCCTGGAGTGCCTTCGTTTCCACCTTCCAACAATTCAACGATGGCATGAGAAGAATGACCATGCCATGGAGAAAACAACGAAGCAATGCATTTTACACAGAGCTGGTCTAGCTTACCTGCAAATTGATGGAGGTTGCCTTCCTTCTCCAACTACGCAGAGGTCACACGAAACCACAAAGACAAAACCACATAATGCACAATCAACAAATTCCCAAATCCTTTGCCAAGTGTTTTCACCAACACCGATGGCATTAATGGCACTGGCTGGTGGCCATTAACGCATCCATAAACCCTCACCATAGCGTATGTATTGTCGTTATACCATATACCATTCAAGTCATGAGTTAAACCCTTTATCCTATGGTTTCGCTTCCCTTTAAATATCAGCACATAATTAATACTTAGGACATGGTATGTATACCATAGTCCCCCAACGTTTTAGTATGTGTAGACCTTAACACTATGGTATAGTGTTTACAATGTTATCTCCTTAACATCAAATTTTATGTTATCACATGCCCTTTTTTCTAGTTCATGTAGGTAGCGTATGTGCATAGGTATTTAGTATAGGTTTGGTAGTATTTAGGAATCATGGCAAACATAGTATGCCATGATGCCCTCTCTAGGAAGAATAAGCGTAAGTTTCCAAAATCGTAACCAAGGTAGAACTACAAAATAGAAACAAGAGGAGAGTAATTAATTAACCAAGAGATAGATAATTAATAATGGTGAGGACAGTAAGATAATTCACAGCATCTAGTTAATTAAATAAGAAAGATAATTAACAAACATAGTGCTTACCTGAGTCGTAAAGCGGAACAGTAATAAAAGTGCAACGCAGAACTGGAAGTATAACTAGGAATTGAATTGCTTCAAGTAACCAATAATCCCGATGTTGCAAGAGTAACCTGTAAGTCAATAAATAAGGTGCCTTAGTTCGTATGAAATAAGTAAGCCTGCATAACGAAGAAGGACCTTACCTCTCAGATCATCATGGGAGAACGAGTCCCGCCACTCCACATCTTTGTTCCCATCAACAAAGTTAAGTTAGTTTTTATTAAATAAACAAAGTACACATGTGCAGGAGCAAAACAATGGTCTATACAATTCATTAATTCACCGATAGTAATAACTAAGATATATCAATAGTTTAAATAATCGAAATAAGACATAAGAAGTAAAAATACTAATAATCATTGAATGGATAAGAGATTAACAAGACGGTATGGGCAGATTCTAAAGAGATCTAATGTATAAGTAGCACCTGTATTTCCGCATGAGTAATAATGATCCCCTTTGGGTAGTTTTCACTAGCCTATAATTTTTTTTTCAATTTTTGGGGACATTACAAGTGGTATGAGAGCCCAGTTTCAATACTGAGAGACTTATGGGCGCACTAGGAATTCACGCCGAGAAAATAAAGTATGATAAGTAATTTTTGTTACTAAAAGAAATTTTTGCTGCTATTAAAAAATTTGTGTTTCAGTAAATTTTTTATAGCGCTGTTTAGTTTATGAGTACTGAGGAAGAAAACAGCTGGCAGGAAGAAATGACCACCCCCACTCTGGAAGTGAACTTGGTGGTCGAGCTAAAATCTGATGTGCTGAAAACTTTGTACAGTCTTCAAGCTGAACTGAAAAGTTTTAGAGAAGACAATCTAAATGAAATAAAGGAACCGCAAGCTATAAATGAACCATTATTGTGTAACATGACAAGAGGGATCCCACAAGGTAAACCTACCCCATCCACCAACAGATCCAAAAGAGAACTGTACCATGAGTGGGCCAGTATCCTAAGAGAAAAAGAAAAAGAAGGTACACCTGAAGCAACTAAAGGAGATCATCACAGTTCTGCTAGTGATATCTCACTTTCTCCCTGGAGAAAGAGGCAAAGAAATGATGACATTCTTCAGGGGGAGTTTCAAAAAATAAGAGCCCCGACCTATGAAGGTGAATCCCGACCTATGAAGGTGAAGTAAATACGGGAGAAAAGGCTGAAGAATGGTTGTTGGGAATGATTAAGTATTTCCAAGTTCATAACTATTCAAGTGTGATGTGGGATAGGCTTGCCATTTACAACCTGAATGGTAAGGAAACAAGATGGAGGTGAGATTTAAAGCACACCAAGAAAAATGAGTTGCAAGAAATAAGCCGGGAAAAATTCTGAAAGATTTTCCAAAAAAAATACATGTCAAAAACGATCTTTGACCACAAGGTAAAAGAGTTCCATGAGTTGCGCATGGGGCCCATGACTATGGACTCATTTATAAACATATTTCTAGATCTGCTACATTATGTACCATATATCAAGGAAGAGAAGGTGAAGATCCATCAGTTTCTAGGATGTCTTCCTCCTAGTTTTTGGGACAGGATTGAATCCGACATGCTAAAGACTCTGGATACTACACTACACAAGGCCCGACTCTGCTATAAGCATGGGCAGTTATGACAAGAAAATAAGAACCGAAATAGAGAAAAGTTTAGAAATTTTTCTGATAACTGCAAGAGTAGGTCAAACCTGCACCCTTATAGAAAGCAAAAATAACAGATTTCAAGCAAACAAGAACTTCAACAAAACTGGTATGAAGCCTTATGTACCAACTCCTAATGGTAATAAGCAAGTGGCAAGTGGATCCAATGCTACCTCTTTAGCGATCAAGTGCTAGAAGTGCAACGGGCCTCATTAGGCCCGATATTGTAAGAACAAGAACAATGGAGTCTTGCATAACCTGCAAGAGAAACCTACCATCGAGGATATAGTGGGAACCCCACGAATCTATGCAGCATTGGATGGCCGATAGGTGGACCATCAAGCTACAATGGTTGAGATCGAAGGTAAGATCTTGAACACCTCTATTTCAATGCTTATTGATATCAGTGCTTTCCAAAGCTATGTTTCACCTAAGATTGTTGATTTATGCAAGTTAGGAAAGGTAAAGCATGTTAAACCTTGGCTAGTATAGTTAGCCACCGGTACGAAGCGGGAGGTTTCGGAAATTGTTAAAGAATGTGAAGTAAACTTGAATCATTTTCTTACTAAGGTAAACCTGAACATCCTACCTTTAGGATCGTACGATATTCTTATCGGCATGGACTGGTTGGAACAACACCATGTCATGCTCGATTATCTACACAAGTCTATATTGTGTATTGATAGCCAAGGGAACCAAGTGAAGGTTGAAGGAATCCGAAAGAAGGTTTCTGTACGACAAATCTCTGCCTTACAAGTGAAGAAATGTGTTAGTAAGGGCTGCAAGTTATTTGCGATGAAAATTCGAGACGTGGAGTCTGATAGAGAACAATGCATAGAAGACTTCCCTGTTCTTGAAAACTTCAAGGATGTGTTTCCCAAGGAAATCAGTGGATTACCTCCGAAACGGGACCTAGAATTTTCCATTGAGCTAACCCCGGGATCAGTTTTGGCCTCCAAAGCCCCTTACCGCATGAGTGCACCAGAATTGGTGAAACTCAAATTGTAGTTGCAGGAGTTAATAGAGAAAGGGTATATCCGACCCAGTGAGTCTCCTTGGGGAGCACTGATTTTGTTCGTAAAAAAAGAAGAACGGTACGATGTGGATGTGCATTGATTACTGTCAGTTGAAAAAAATGACTATAAAGAACCATTACCCTCTCCCTAGGATCGATGATTTGTTTGACCAGGTGGGAGGAGCCAAAATCTTTTTGAAATTTGGCCTGCGATCTGGGTACCATCAGGTATGGATCCGAGATGAAGATATTCCCAAGACCGCTTTTCGTATGAGGTACAAGCACTATGAGTTTGTAGTGATGCCATTCGGGTTGACCAATGCACCCACAAAATTTATGTGTATGATGAAAATCATATTCAATAAATACCTGGATAAGTTTGTACTAGTATTTATTGAAGACATTCTGGTTTATTCCAAGAATAAAGAGGAACACGAAGAACATTTTCACATAGTACTTCGAGTGTTGAGAGAACACCAGCTCTACACTAAGTTTAGTAAATGTGATTTTTAAAATCCACAAACACAGTACCTAGGTCACATCATATCCGAGGCAGAAATAGTTGTGGACTCAAAAAATATCCGAGCCATAAAGGATTGGCCTACCCTAACTAGTGTCACTGGCATTAGGTCCTTTTTGGGTTTAGCCGGGTATTATCGAAAGTTCATTGAGAACTTCTTGAGAATCGCTTTCCCCATGACGGCTTTGCAGAAGAAAGCAAACAAGTTCTTATGGAATGACAAGCATGAATAAAGTTTTCAAAATCTTAAGAAACTTTTGATGACCACACCAGTGTTGCGGATTGTGGATCCCGATTGGGATTTCGTTGTATGGATGGATGCAAGCAATGAAGGACTTGGAGGATTCCTCTTGCAAAATGATCATGCGATCTATTATGAATCATGGAAATTAAAAGAGCATGAGCAAAATTATCCCACGCACGATATTGAGCTAGCGACCATTATCCACGCTTTGAAGATGTGGAGGAACTACCTCATGGGGAGGAAGTTCCTTCTAAAGACTGACAATATGAGTCTAAAATATTTATTCGATCAACCTGATCTGAATGCGAGACAAGCCAGATGGTTGGTTTTCTTGAGTGAGTATCACTTTGAACTAAAGCATATTAAGGGAAAAGAGAACAAATTTTCCGATGCTTTGAGTCAACGAACTCATATGATATATGAGGTGACCTTGAGTCAAACTGATGCAGATTTGTGTGAGAAGATTAGAACGGCCAACAAGGTTGACCTGTTCTATGTGGAAATCCTCAAGAAGGTCCAAGATGACTAGTTGTTTCAACAACAGAAGGAATACAAGGTGGATGACTCCAGACTACTATGGTCCAAGGATAGATTGTATGTTCCAGATAGAGGGGACATTCGGTACAACATCCTCATAGAATTTAATAGGGAACCCTACTCGAGGCACCTGGGATATCAAAAGATGATATCTACCATCAAGAGACACTTTTTTTGGCCTAAGTTAAAGGTCAACATTGCAATGTTTATTGCGAAATGTCAAGAATGCCAGCTAGTTAAAGATGAGCACCAACATCCTTCAGGATTGCTACAGCCATTGCCCATTCCGGAATGGAAGTGGGAGGTTATCAATATGGATTTTATTACTAGATTACCAAAAAGAAAGAAGCAAAATGATTCCATCTTCGTAGTCATTGACAAGCTATAAAAGGCAACACACTTCATCCCCGTAAAATTGACCTACAAGGCCGTGAACATTGCCGATATATTCCTAAAAGAGATATTTAGATTGCATGGGATACCCAAAGTAATTATCTCAAATCAAGATGTTAAGTTTATAGGAAACTTTTGGAGATGTTTATTCTTTGGATTAGAGGCACAACTGAAATTTAGTGCTGCTTATCACCCACAGACGGATGGGCAGACTGAAAGAGTAAACCAAATTGTTGAAGATATGCTTCGAATGTATGTCATGAACAACCCCACCAAGTGGGATGATTATCTACACCTTGCAGAGTTTGCATATAACAAAGGGTATCAGGATTCCTCCAAGATGAGTCCTTTTGAGGTACTCTATGGACGGAAGTGTAGGACCCCAGTTACTTGGGACAGTCCGGTAGATTTGTACATGTTAGGGCCTGACTTGTTATTGTACTTGCAACAGTTAGTTACTAAGGTCCAGGGAAACCTTAAAGAGGCACAAGATCGTCAGAAAAGTTATGCGGATAAAAAATAAAAGATAAAGACTATCAAGTAGGTGAGCATGTCTACTTGAAAGTGAAAGCAAAATGGAGATCATTGAGCTTAGGTAGGTCTAGTAATTTAGCACCTAGATTTTGTGGACCTTTTGAAATTCTATCCAAGAAAGGACCAGTGGCTTATGAAGTAGCATTACCTGCGCTCGTAAGAGTTCATAATGTTTTCCATGCATCTTTACTAAAGAAATATGTTTATGACACTAAGCATGTCATTGATTGGTCCTTATTACAGGTGGAATCTGAGGGGGAATTTTACCATGAGCCTTTGTATATATTGGACAAGAGAGAAGTGAGCTTCAGAAGCGCACAATAGTCCAATTCAAAGTGCAGTGGAATCACCTTGAGGTAGATGAGTCTACTTGGGAGAATGAGGCCACCATGAGATAGAATTACCCCGCCTTGTTTCATGATATCATTCAAATTCCCTAGAACACTAGGGACAATGTTGTACTAAGTGGGGAGGGATGCAATATCTCGAATTTTGGACCTACCATTTATAGGCATGAGCCTATTCATCACGATGTTTATATTGATGTTTTATTTTTTTATATTGGGTCAAAGACCCCACTGCATATGAACATGATGATTTGATTTGTATATTGGGTGTAAGCCAATTGTTGATGATATATATCTACATATATGTTGGTTGTGTTAGGCGTGGACCCTAAAGCACATGATTAATGAAATGTTTTGTGTTGGGCGTGGATCCTGAAGCGCATGATCGATGAGATTCTTTTTGTTGAGTGAGAGGATCTGGAGCACATGAGTACTTACAGTTGTGTTGAGCATAAAGCTCTCAAACACATGAAAATATAATTGGACATGTTGGGCATAAGCTCTAGATCATTCCATGTTGATGTTGAGCATAAGCTCTGGAGCATCGGATCCTTGGTCATTGCATCCCTAGGTGTATCGTACAAGTACATCCTAGCATTTAGTGTTGAGTGAGAGCTATGGAATTTCACTATGTGTGTAACTCCCTATTAGAAGCATTGAGTATGGGCTCTGGTAAGCACTAGGGGTTACTGAAAATATTAAAATCATCTCTGAGTGAAAACGACTCAAGAATAATATTGATCTCATCATACTTATTTTTAAGTGATTAAATGAAAATTTGAATTTATGTATTCTCATCAAGTATTGAAGAAATACCACGTTATATGAAGGAAATACAACATGCAAGGATGTTTAGATTTTCCTAGCCTAGTAGACCTGAGCCATCTATCTACTTGACCTTCATGAAGAAATGTCGTTAACTCTAGGGATCATGATACATGATGCCCGAAGACAAATGTTAACAAGTGTTTTAATACTATGTATTTTATACATAGTATGTATAAAGAATTAATTATGATTAATTATATAATTGAATAAAGAAAGAAGAGAAGATCCACCAATTATTATTTATTATTAAAGGATTAATAAATAGTGAAATATCTATGAAAGACTAACTAGGAACTAGTTAAAAGTTCCTAGGTTAAGAGTTGAAAATTACACGAGTAAATTAAAAAAGGTTAAATCAAGAAATCAAGGATTTCTTGATTTAATTGCCCATTTGAATGAAAATTATGTCTATAAAAACTCAAGCCAAGCAAAGGCTTGGGGTTCTGATTTGTTTTATCTAGGAGAATTATTATTCTGCCTGTTTTTGCTCTCAAGTGTTTTCTTGGAGAAATTTTCCTGCAAGGGAAAGAGGATTGATTCATAACTGATTACCAGTTAGGAAACCCTACCTTAGGAGCTCTAAGCTACTTACATGTTGGAGTTCAGCTCGGGGGGATCCGGATTAGAACTAGGAACGGTTCCAGGTCATGGTTGGGAGGAACGTGGTAGTCCCTAAGTGATTTGGTCATCAAAGAGAGGTCAGATTTGCATTGCATTGTTAATGCTGGTTATTTGAGTGTGTTGGTTCATCCATAACAGAGCTTCAAGATCAGGTATGAAGCCCTAGCCTTCCTATTCTATTTCTCTAAATTAATTACTGGATTTGCTAGGTAAATGTTTTCAATGCATTTCCTAACCCTATGTCTTGGATTCTCTTGTTAGAATCTGCTAGGGTTTGTATTTTCTTTAATACTATGTTTTAGGCTATAGGTTCTTTTATATGCTGTACATTTCCAGGGTTGTTACTTTTGAGTTGAATTCTGTATTATTTCCATGTTAGTTTATGTGTACTATATCTAGGTGTTGTTACCAGTTAGCATATTATTGTTCTACAGGTTGCATTACTCTGCTGACATATTTCATTTGTCAGCAGAGGGTTGTTTTTCATTCAAAATTCATTGAGAATTACAGGTTAAATATATATAGAAACACATATATAATAGTATTGAAATAGTTTTATAATAAATTTACTATTTATTTTATTTATAAACTAAAGTATATAGTTTAAATATTCTAAACTAAACCAACTAAGTACATACAAAAACTAAATCTATGATAACAACTCATTAAAGACCTTCAAGGTATGTCTCAATAAGTACAAATTAAATATGATAACATTCCATTAAATAAACATAATCATAATTAACAAAAAAGTGAAGGCATCGTGACCATCCAGGTGGTCCAATATCAAACCTCTATCTTATTATATAAATTCCACAGTCCAAATCGCTTACTCAATAATCGCATCCATTTACGTAACTCAAATGTTATAATCCACAGTCCTATCATTATAGTCATCCTTTTATAAAACATAAAGTTTTTAAAGGTCCCATATAAATTTACACACAACCGTCACATTACATTAAACAATTAATAACTAAAACCCATTTTGCCAGCAGAGGTCGCGACATCGAATCCTGTGGATGTCTAGACTCTAGGAAAAAACATTAATAATGAACCATAAGCATTTGATACACAAACAGTAATCAAATCACATAACCATCTTGACACATTCACGCTACAGTAACCAAACGATATCTTGGGTTTGCTATAACCCTCGCCATTACGGCCATATCTTTTTAAAATGAAAAAATTACAAATTAAAATGCCAACTAAATTTATCACAGTTGTTGGGAGAGGCACATTCCATTCATGGCATGGACTACACTCACGCCGAGCCTTTACAAAACCAAAAGTTCTATACTTTGTCTAAAACACAGTCTCCATTTTAACGCTAATGCAGAGCATATGGTGGCAAGCCAATGGGCTATGACACCATTGCTACAATGGCGTAGCCCATGGCATAATGCCCCAAGCTCTAGAAGCTGTCCCAACATAATTTTACCAACAAAATAAATGGAGGGGTGTGCATAATTCCAAAACCCAAACCATTATTTATACATAGAGTAAAATCCACAGGCTGAAAGCCACGAATCGAACCCAGTAATTCAACGTTGTAAAACACAACATTAAAATAACTACACAGTCCCAATTTCTTTACACACTATAATTTATTAAGAACGCTGAACTAAATCATATGTATTTCATACCAAAACCCATTTACATTCTTCATATAAAATACAACACGCAGTGCATTTACATAGAAGGGCACAAAATCCTCTTTCACAAAAAGTTAAGTTAATATAATGTTAAATGGAAGGCTGTGAGCTATGGAACCATTACAAGTAAAGGTGCAGCCACGACTCATATACCAAACCTCCTAACGAGAGAAAAAAAAATAGAGCGAGTTACATTATAAACCCCGAAGGTAGAGTCAACAAGTGCCACACAAAACCCCAACCCTGTAAAGAATCCCAACTCAGAAATGTCCAGAATGAGAGGGGGCAAGTAGATCTTGCTAACAGGATTACCATGGCCGTGAAGAAGCAATCCCAAATCAACAGCGTAGCCCTGTGCAAACCATAGAGCGCCTTCATTTCCACCTGCAAACAATTCAAAGATGGCATGAGAAGAATGACCATGCCATGGAGAAAACAAGAAAGCAATTCATTGTACACAGAGCTGGTTTAGGTTACTTGCAAATCAATGGAGGTCACCTCCCTTCTCCAAATGCGTAGAGGCCACATGAAACCACAAATCCAAAACCACATAATGCATAATCAACTAATGCCCAAATCCTTTGACAAGTGTTTTCACCAACCCCGATGGCATTAATAGCACTAGCTAGTGGCCATTAACGCATCCATAAATCCTCACCATAGTGTATGGATCGTCGTTATAACATATACCATTCAAGTCATGATTTAAACCCTTTATCCTATGGTTTCGCCACCCTTTAAATATCAGTGCATACTTAATACTTAGGACATGGTATGTATACCATAGTCCCCCAACATTTTAGTATGTGCAAACCTTAACACTATGGTATAGTGTTTACAATGTTATCCCCGTAACATCAAAGTTTATGTTATCACATGCATTTTTTGCTAGTTCATTTAGGTAGTGTATGTGCATAGGTATTTAGTCTAGGTTCGGTAGTATTTAGGAATCATGGCAAATGTAGTATGCCATGATGCCCTTGCCACGAAGAACAAGTGTAAGTTTCCAAACTCGTAATGAAGGAAGACCTGTGAAATAGAAATAAGATGAGAGTAATTAATTAACAAAGAGATATATAATTAATAATGGTGAGGATAGTAAGATAATTCATAGCATCTAGTTAATTAACTAAGAAATATAATTAACAAACATAGCGCTTACTTGAGTCGTAAAGAGGAATAGTAATAAAAGTGCAAGGCAGAACTGGAAGTATAACTAGGAACTAAATTGCTTCAAGTAACCAATAATCCGGATGTCACAAGAGTAAATTGTAAGTCAATAAATAAGGTTGCCTTAGTTCGTATGAACTAAGTAATCCTGCATAACAAAGAAGGACTTTACCTCTCAGATCGTCATGGGAGAATGAGTCCCACCACTCCACCACTTTGTTCCCATCAACAAAGTTAAGTTAGTTTTTATTAAATAAACAAAGTACACATGTGCAGGAGCAAAACAATGGTCTATACAATTCATTAATTCACCAACAGTAATAACTAAGATATATCAATAGTTTAAATAACCGAAATAAGACATAAGAAGTAAACGAACTAATAGTCAGTGAATGGATAAGAGATTAACAAGAAAGTATGGGCAGATTCTGAAGAGATCGAAAGTATAAGTAGCACCTATATTTCCGCATGAGTAATAATGATCCCCTTTGGGTAGTTTTCACTAGCCTATAATTTTTTTTTTCAATTTTTGGGGACATTACATAAAGAGTCAATAGTATGATCAAAAGAATATTCAATAAATAATAAACAGTATTTCATGATTGCAATAAAAAAACACACAGAATAAAACATAAATTTGTAACAAATTAATAAATTATGTGAATGAATAGAGAAATTCAAGAATCAATCGATACCTAGCACCTGTAGCCACCTTTTGACGTCACCCAAGCTTGAAAATGAAGTGAATGTTGACCAAGATCACTGGATGGAAAACCAAATGACGTCCCCCAAGCTTGAAAATGAAGCGAGTGTTGACCAAGATTGCTGAATGGAAAATCAAATGGAATTATTCCAATGGGAGAGACTCAGAACGAGTCAAATGGGATTATGGGAGAGACCTAGAATTAAAAAAAAACATTGCTGAAAGAAAATGCAAGGCAACTTCGTGTTGTGATTTTTTGGAGAAGCTGAAGGATGCTTATTAAGACTTGATTACATGTATGCCCCCTATTGTTGTCTCCATGCGTCCTTTATTTTGGTGCCAATTCCATCTTTCATGCAAACTTAATTTTTTATTTTCCCACGATCTGACTTTTTTCCCTCGGTGGGTTGGGAATGTGAGGAAGCTCCATAACATCGGTACTTGTGGTAGGGGACTTGTGGAAGCTCCTCGATGGATTGAGAGATTCCATGAGATCCCTACCACAAGTACCCTAGGAAAATCGTGTCGGGAGCTTTGGTTTTAGGCCTACAAAGTACCTGAAAAGTACCCAAGTATATGAGGGAGTTCCCAGCAATTTCGGAGCGTTTCTACCAGCTCCAAAGATCCCAGGTACAAAGGAACACCGGATACGCCATTCCTAATGGCCAAGAGCGGTACCCGTGCAACATAGTTAATTACTTATTGATCCTTTTATCTTGTTATTCGACTCTATCAAAATATGAGGCTGGTCATGCTCTTCCATTTCATCTAACACATTTTAGTTTTCAGTTCTCTCTTATTCAAAGCAGTGGAATTAAATTTCTAAAGATAAGTTTCTAGGTGGATATTTATTACAGTATTTAATGTTAAGTCGATAGCTTCACATTGAAGTTGTTTTAGTCTGTATATATAAAGAAGAAGAAGATTGTAAAGTAGCAGATAGTGAAGAGAGAATTTAATAGTGGAGAAGAAGGAAAATATCTATGAAGAGTTCAAGAGATCAATCTCTGTGTGATTGAAAAGTTTCGAGAGACGAAGCTCTATAGAAGGTGAAATATCCTTGTAAATTTCCAAGTTTGTATTTATGGAAAATAGTTCTTTTTATGTGTCAACAAGATATATAAATACATTGTTATGGTTGAATGCATGTTTTATTTAGCTGCACATTCTCTTTAGAATTACTTGAGTAAATGTTGTTTACATTTACAGGTTAAGTGAAAGACACATAGAATCCATAAACATTTCAAGTTACCAGTCGGTGAAAAATATATTTCATTTTATAAAGTCTTTAGACTAAGAAATATCCTTTGTAAAATTTAGACTAAAAGTAGTTAAGTCAAGTGAGTTGATCTGAATCAAAATTCGATGGAAGTAAAAGTGGTCGAAGTGGAGTAAGTGTTTGTCGAGGTAAAAGGTGTCGGGTCAAAAGTCTGACCAAAATTAGTCTGTTGAAAACTTGTTGGTCACAGTAAAAACTTGTCAAAGTATTTTGGTCAAGTCTAACTTGTCTAAATTGGGCTTATGTAGTCGGAATTCAACTTGTCTAGTCAGAGTTAGACAAGTTTTACTTGACGGGTAAAAAGAGGTCAAGTCTCCCAAGATAGAGTTGTTGAAACTCAAAAAGTAAAAGAATAATTTTTTTCTTGATTTACAGTAACTCAAGTTAATCGTCGACCTTTGACATCTCATTCCCAAGACACTTGGTTTACTAATTTTGATTTGAACATGGAGTTTAGAGAAATGGTTCTCTAGTCGAGATGAAGCTTCGATGAGGTTTATGTTCATCTATATTTTTTTTAAATATAAATAATTTAGAGTTTTTTTAGAATATAAATAATTTATAACAGATTAATATAATATAATAAATATTATAATTCATAATATTATGTATATGATGCTTATGATAATGGTTAATGTTCACTGAGATCAACTTTGGTATTTCCCAATTTAAAAAAAAAATTACCTCGTTTGCTAAAGAATTTTATTCCTATACTCAAAAATATTAAAAAGAAGCGTACCACGATCATGATAGTTTTGATTTAAAGGTCACTATATTTTTCACAAGTTAGAATGTTAATGACGTTAGTATTGGAATAAACATTGTGAAACTGCTATTTAATGTGGGTGTACCTAAGGCACTCTAAATGAAAGTGACTTTCATCCTCAACGTTCTTAGTCTCATAGAGATAGCAAATCCTTTCATCCCATATTATTTTATGAATTTTCCAATGTCATGTTTCACTACAAATCTCGTAAGAGTTTGTTATTGTTTTAGCTGTATTAGTTTTCTTCTTCAAGCTAGTTAAAATAGAGAGATACTTTTGATCTTCTAGATTAGGGCGAGAAGGATTTGTGCAATAAATCCTTCTCATTCCATATTTTCTCTTTAAAATTATATGTAAAAATATATTTAATATTATTGATATTTACAAAGTGGAATTTTCGTCAATCCCCTACTGGTTTAACTAGGCCATAGTGTCTTTATACCAATCTCTCTTGATCCATAGGTGGTCTTGACTATATTTTAAACCAATTTTATGGAGTCTATGGTCTCCCATGCTATTTATTTTGTACTTGTACATCACGTACCTAGTCATAGTGATGCTCTTAATTGGGGGGGATGTGGGGGGGGGGGGGAACCCACTTCTGTTAGTAGAATAGGATAAGGAACATTGTTTTTTAGTTTTGAGGTTATAAGTTATAAAATGGTTTTGGATTTTCTCAATTTGTCTCTAGAATTCTCTAAAGATGATGCAACCCCAAATTTCACAGTTGTACAAGACAACAAGAGTGACAACAGTTTCAAAGAGAAGCTTATTTTTATCCCATATCACAATTTTTGTTGATTTATAATTGTTTTCAAGACCAAAATAAGCTTTCCACACTCCATTAATTATTTTCTCAACACTATAGTTCTAGTGAGCATGTGATGAATATCAATTCCAATATATTTGTAAGAAGAATCTTCCTCCAAGTTGTTATTGCCATATAAAAAATTAGCATAAGTGACCTTCTTGGACTTGAGAATCATAACTTTTGTTTTGTCACTGTTAACAAGAATACCCATATTAGAGAAAAAATCCTTGACAAATAATAATTCCTTATCAATATCAAAGTGAAATATTTCCATAAGACCAATATCATTAGCATAAAGAAGAAGGATGATGACAATTCTGGCTAAGGTCGTGCCAGCACAACCTACTTCTTCTAAAAAATCTATATGCCAAAAAGGGTAGGGAAGAGGCCCAACAACCTTGTTTAAATCCAATATTACAATTAATATATTTCTTAAACTTGGCAATGGTAGTCTCTTAAAATATTATCATGACAACTCTCAACTCAAGAGGAACCTTTATCTCTTCTAACCTATTCCACAAGTTGTTTCTAGAAATCATATTGAAAGTTTTCTTAAAGTCCACAAAGTAGTAGAAGAGATTAGATTTATCATTATGACAATCCTTCATAATGATCCCAAGCATAACAAGGTGGTATGTGGTTGACTGATGTCTTCTAAAGTCTTTTTGACCTTTAGCTCTTGTACCCCCACTTTTTAGTTATATGTTGATCTTATTTTCCAAAACAATACTATAAATATTTTCTAAGGGAGTGCTAATCATAATGGTTTGATAATTAGAGGGGTTATTTTTATCTCCACATTTAAAAATAAGAATAATGAGGCTTTAATTCGAAGGATGAGGGAAACCTTTCTTTACCACTAGATTGAAGAGTGTTTGGATGTAAGGGATGAGGATAGGTCCTCCTGATTTTAATATTTATGCTTGGTAACTTTCAATGTCCTTATATTTTCCATTTTGTAGGTGCTTGATTCCAAAATCGGTCATTTAGTGATATAATTTCTTTGATTGTAAAGAGGGTAGGATTATTATCTTTGGCATCTTGGGATTTGTAAATCTTTTTAAGATAGGATTTCAAGTACTTTAAAGAAATCATATTATTTTATTTGGTTTTTCCTGTTGGAATTCGCCTCCAAAAATGATTTCTTAAGGCTACCTTCAAATTAGAGGAAATTTCAATTTAAAATGGGCCTTCCAAAAATAATAAAAATCCCATGTCATCATGTATTAGCCAATCAAAATGCTTTAAAATTCAAAAAGGGAGCACCTCTTAAACAATTTTTTAATATAAATTTGAGGATAGGTATCATAAAAAAACTACTTTTTTTGTTTGTATTTTCGACCTATCTCCCTGTGTTTTTACTCAAATTTTGATCGAGTGATCTTGTTGGATGCGGAATTAAATTCCACATCCAACGCGTACCCACTCGACATACTTTTGACGGGCCCCACTACCCCAAAAACAAGAAATAACTGAAAAAACATGATGAAATGTGTATGTCATCACATTTTTTTAGGTATTTCTTGTTTTTGGGGTAGTGGGGCCTGTCAAAAGTATGCCATGTGGGTACGCGTTGGATGCAGAATTTAATTCTGCATCCAACAAGCTCTCCTGATCGAAATTTGAGTAAAAACACAAGGAGATATGTTGAAAATACGAATAAAAAAGTATTTTTTTTCTTTTCTTCCTCCAAAATTAATAAATATTATTTTATTATTTTAACTATTATTTTTTTAATTTTCCTTTGGAGGCCCATTTTGAGTTGAAATTTCCTCTAATAGAGAGGTGTAAAATATTTTTATATCTTTTATTTATGTATTTCCTTTTTTTTTAATTAGGGATTTGTATGTCTTTATCTTGTTAATTTTTTGAGACCCTTCCATAGTTTCCTTGATTTCACTTTTTGCACTTTTACACTCTTTACCATACTAGGGGTTGTTCCTTCTATTTCCCTTCCTAACTGATATTTCAATAGATAACTTTTTAATGGAATGCGACGGGGCCATAATAAAATTTTGGTAGAGGTCTTTGATATTTTCCAATCTTGAAAGATGGAACAAGTCATTTTCTAACTCATTTAGAAAAACATCACCTTTAACTCTATCGAATATTAAATGATTTTGGCCATGATAATTTTATTCTATGGGATTTCTATGCATTACAAAATTGAGGCTTACAATTAAAATTGTATGATATGAATCTAGCCGGTGCTCATTTACAATTTATAAATTTATCATTTTTATTGTATAAAGGGATATCAGATGTGACATTGTCTACAACACTTCTACCAAGCCCATGAATACAAGTCATTTGGCTATAATTCGGTCATTTCATTAGACCATTGCAAATTATAAGATCGTGAGCACTACATAGCTTAACTAGTTCAAAACCAAGCAAATTCACATATAGATCTGCAAAACTTCTTTTATGCCTACTAGTTGTAGTAGGGTCTCATCTAAAGAAAGAGGATTAGGGTGTGAATAATTGCTTAAAAGAATGTCTTGGTTACTCGAAGTTCGAGCGTTAAAGTCGTCCATTAAGAGGATACTTCCTTTATTCCTTGGACTAGAAATATCATTTTCTAAGAAATTGTGAGGACGATTTTTATGTAAGCTATATTTCTTGTAAAAGTTAGAGTTAATAGGGGAAAAACAACAAATTACTAAGTATTTTTGTAGCTTAATGTCCATAGTCTCTCCAGATATATTGCTTGCAGGGGTCTTTCATATAAAGCTTACCATGGGGGGAGATTCCCTTCCTAATGTAGAAATATTTACCTTCAATTCCTCTACGACATGAGTGCTTGTTATTGATCGTCCATGAAGAAACTCGTTCTATGTTAGGGACCTTATATTCTTTGTGCTCCCAGGTTTCAACAAGCAATATAATATCAATTTCACTCAAGATCCAAATTAACTTGGGGGATTTGTTCCATGGAAACCCTTAGCAGTTCCAAGAGTGGATTTGTAGCATGTCGAGTTGCTATTTATTATTATATTTTTTGTTTCTATCCCAAATAAATTATTTTATATTTCCAATTAATGTCCATTTTCTTTCCTTCCTAGCTTCTTTTACCTTTCGAACCTTCTCTATTAATTGGTTTGGTATTCTGAAAATAGTTTTTCATATATATATATATCCCACTTATTTAAAACACCCTATAGCTAAAGGTCAACACAATTCATTGATGTAGCATGTTGGATTTTGTCCCTCTCTCTCTCCCTAGACCCAAGTTCAGTCCCCTTCTTGGTCAACACAAAAAATCCCAATATATTGGACCGATAGAGCGGAGCTCAACTGACATCACCTATGACAAAGATGTTATCTCACCCGATATATATCATTTTTATGGGAAACTTCTAGAGCCATGTTTCCGCAGTTTGTATGGGAGGGTGTTTTAGTACCTTGGCTCTGCGCCAACACTTCCAATGAAGAACGGGAAGGTGGGTTACTTGTATGCACAGTACTTCAACATCAATTTACAATCTAACCCTTCTTTATGCGATTTACTTAAACAAATATTGAACAAACAACTTAAGCATGTTCATTAATAATGTGGAAGTCATACATTTATCTAGTTGCAACACAATAATTAACCAGTCATTCAACACAACATTCACAGATATATCTAAGCTACTTCAAAATTCACAGATATACACAACATGTAACATGGAAACCCATCTAGGAAAAGGCCACAAGGTGCTCTTCATATAACATTAGGAAATATATGCACCATTTGTCTGTGCACAAAGTTGCAGACTCTATTCAAGATCTTCTCTTATATCTTTACAGAATTTTCCTCCCTCTCGTGCTCTCTGCTCTTCTCTCTTTCTCTTCCTACTCTATTCCTACTAGTGATCCACACACAGCTTGGATCAACTCAACCTTCCCTACTTGTCTGCACACTCAGCTGTAGAATGTCTACTCTGATACACTCAGTGATCTAGGGTCATTAACCAAAACACCTATCTCGAATCTAGTTCAAGCTTCTTCTCGAGAGTCTAGAAATTACTCAGATGCTACATCTACTAAAAAACTAATAGGCTAAAACCAGCTAACCCGTTTACATCTTGGGTTCCTTCTTTTATAGCCTCATTATAGACTCGATACAAATCCCATACATTCTTATTATAGACTCAATACTGACTTGATACAGACTCTAAGAGACTCATTACAAACTCCTTTTCAGTCACTATCTTAGCCGACTTACTATATCCATCCAATAGGTTTTCTTTCATATTCTATTAACACATAATGAAAGGCACTATCGACTTGAATTACAAAGATGCCTTCACTCGTGTGGCTTCCACTGGCTCCAGCAGAGCTTGTACCCATTGTCATTAAGGGCTGTTGCTTTCTCAGCGTCATGCCTTACTGTCATTTTCCAGTCGTTACACTATCTGCATGCCTACTTCTGTAGATATTCTACCATGTCATGCCATATCTTGTTTTGTATTTCTGTCATGGATTACTTATTTGGCCCTGCTTACTCATCCCACACATTCTCTTTGTATTCTTGTTATCTTTCCTTCTTATGTTACAACATCCTTCCCCTTCCCTTGATGTTGTTTCCTCTGTCGTAGCTCCTTCCTCTTCTCCTTTATGTTTCTTCTTCTATACTTAGGAATAATTCTACATGAATTATTCTCTACTATCCCAAGGCCCAATAGCCCTCCAAAACACATCTGTGGCTTGTCCCGAACCATGTGAACTAGTGATCCAAAAAATGACTTGCACTTGTTCTAAAAATCCTCCACGATTTTCACCAACTTCTCTATTTCTGCGTGCACTTCTTTTGTTTTTTGCATGTGCTCCACCAGGTCGAAACTGACATGTTTCGACATGAATCTTTATACAGAGGTTACTACCTTGTGCACCTTCTGGTGTACATAATGAATTATTCCTGTAACTTTCTCTGCTTCTTACAATTCCTCTACATACTCTTCGCGTAGTTGCTCTGTGCGCACAATGCAGTCATTTTCTGTTGCAATTTCGCATCTTTGCTGCCTTGACCTTTTCTGTTCCAAAGGTAGTTGTTTCATCCCATTTCTCATATGTGTTATATTTTCTTCAAATGGAATGAGCTCACTTGAAATCCTTTGTGATTGATCGTTGTCCATTAGGGATTCCCAAGTCTGGGATACTTGGTCCACAACCTTAGTGCATGTTTTCAATGCTTCTTCTATTCTTTGCGTAGCCTAAGTGGCTGCATCTCTTTTGCTTTCCAACACTTCTGAGAGTGTGTTGGGTCTCCTTTTCTCTTCTAACTGAGTTATTTTTTTCCTAAGGTTCACTGCTATCTTTCCTAGTTGGAGGAAGTTGTCTTCTAATGACATATCTTGTGATATTTCAACATCATCGAGATTCGAACAAACAAGATTAATGACATGTTTGAGATTCTGCTTACTTACTTATTCTTTTCTTGCTTATTGTGTTGTTACTTTCATTTTGGAATTGATTTTAATGATATTCTTTGCTGAGTTTTTCAATTTATTTTCAAGGGTATTTTCCCTAACTCTAATCTCTGTAACTACTGCTTTCTATAAAGCATGCACATCCTTCAATTGCATTTTTGAGAAATATGAAAATATCTTGCTAGCAGTTCTGTACACCTCACTGGGGTCTAGAGTTTCTAATTCTAGAATTTCTCTACTTATTTGTACCTTGTTCGGGTGATATTCTCTGGGTGGCAGCGTTTCGTATGCTTCCGATGGTCTAGGTGCGTCCTACGATGGGGGTACCTGCAACGTATGCTCTATTGCAACTTTAATTGTTTCGATTTTTATTCCTATATCATTCAGCCTATCTGTGATGGTATTAATGAATTGATTTTGCTGTCATCCAAGGTCATCGAACCATTTCTGCACATCTTGTTGTAGGGCCTCTCCTAAGGCTACAAATTCCTCATCATCCATACGGGAAGTATTGGTTTCTTTGCTAGCCTTTTGTTTCTTACACAGAGGTTCTCTTTGTACTTCTTCATTCTATGATTCATGCTACTGTTTCTCTAGTAGTGACTCAGTCTGAGGCTGATTAGGCCAAGTTTTGTCTAGAATTGTGAAGTTTGTATGTTGGTTATTCTTCTCTCCCAAGGGTGGTGATCCATCATGTTACCATTATTCTGGCTAATCACTGATAATAGCCTCTAGATCTTCCTCCGTGAGCACATATTATGTTGGAAACCACTATCCTCAGGGGTCTCTGCATGGTTGGATGTACAAATAGTGTGGTCCTATTTGAAAATTGAAAGTATGCTGAAATTTGAACATCATATTTGCACCAAGTCTTATGTGCTACTTTACCAAGTTCCTTAAAGCTTTAGTGTGGACAAAGAACTCAGTGTTTCTACTCTATTGTCGGTCTTTGCTGTGTGAGAACCACAAGTTTTGGTGTCTTGCTCCTCTATGAAGGACAAGTAATTCTACCAATTGATAATCTGTTGGCTCAGACCACATAGTAAATGAGATTAAAATCAACAACCAAGCATAATGGAAAGGAGTACCTTCTTTCTACGCTGAAGTGACATTTTGTAACAGTTCATTAAGTAAGAATTGAGACAAATTTATTTGAACTCCTTCTGTACAGAGTGCAACCATCATTACTATTCCTGCAGTACATTGCTTCGGTCTCGAGACATGCAACATATTGCGCTTTAATATTGTGGCTACCATACAAGTAGCAAGGTCATTGATGGATGATATTAGGAAATCTTCACCAGAGCTGACCAGGCCATACATTTCCTTGACCTATGCAATCTGGACTGGGTGCTTTACATAAATATCCACCTCTATGGTCCAGCCAAAATGCAACATGAAGAGGAGTGATAGTAGCCCCGAATATTCTAGTTTGCTTTCCCATTGCATTGGAACAAATCCGTTTGGTAATTTTGACGTATCTCAGACCAGCTCCATATAATTCTTCTTGTCTATGTTTCTTAGTTTGCTGGTGTCTGAATCTTGAAAGCGAATTTTTTCCAATTGAAGCAGGATATCCTGCAGTACTTTCATAACTTTCGGTTTTTTAGGTGCTACCAGTGTAGTATGTCTCTTGGCAGGGATGCTAACCAGTGGAGCATCCATCCTCCTTGGTGGAACGTAAGGTGATAATAAATTTCTAGTTTTGAAGTTCTCTTAATATTCTTGGCACGGTGGTGTTGCTGGAGATTTCTCCTTCCTCGGATGCTTCATCGGCTACTTCCCTTTAGGAACTGGTTGCGATTTGTGTTCCTGCATTCTGCATTTGTCTTAAGACCGAGGTGGAACTTGGACAGCAGTGGGTTCCTTGGGTTTCTATGTCCTATACCGTGATCCATGGGAGTAGTGGATACAGATATCATAGGGGAGTTAACACTTACTATCGTAATGGAGATAAACTGGTTTCTGCTCATTGGGTTACCTACAATACTCACTCCTTCTGGTTCTAGACACAATGATTCTAGATATGGTAACAAGGCATATTATGAAAAAAAAAAATCTTGACAGTTGTCTTTCACATGAGCAGTCTGTACTTATAAAGTACTCCTTTTTTCGAATGGCCCGGGGTAGTAGTGTGGGTTATTTAAGGAAACGTTTTTAGAATGACGTCACTTAGATGGAATTTGCAAAGATGGTTATTGTTATTTATGGTGGACATGGTCCCAAGGTATGCCGGCTGATTCTTCTGATATTTCTAGATTAATGAATGACAAATGCGATGTCAGTACTTTACTTAACTACTGTGTCAATCATGGCATCGATTTATGATAGTGTCATTTCATTTGAAATATGTGCTCTTCTTCGAAGCTCTCCCATATTATTGTCACACTCCTTGAAACTTGGTTCTCTTTCTCACAATGTTGTGTGACATCAGTATAACGCCCCTCACAATGTATTTTGATGTAACGTTTTTAGAACGACGTCACTTAGATGGAATTTGCAAAGATGGTTATTGTTATTTATGGTGGACATGGTCCCAAGGTATGCCGACTGATTCTTCTGATATTCCTAGATTAATGAATGACAAATGCGATGTTAGTACTTTACTTAACTACTGTGTCAATCATGGCATCGATTTATGATAGTGTCATTTCATTTGAAACATGTGCTCTTCTTCGAAGCTCTCCCATATTATTGTCGCACTCCTTGAAACTTGGTTCTCTTTCTCACAATGTTGTGTGACATCAGTATAATGCCCCTCCTTCTTGCTGTGCCCCCCCCTTTTTATGTCATGTCTAACAGGGTACCATGTATTTTCATGTGCATGAACTCTTTCCACTTCTCACATTCCTTCTGACACCTGGAGATTATGGTGAATGGGTCACTATCACTCCGATCCTTCGTGATATTACAACTCTTCATCTGGTTATGCATAGTTATGATGCATTGATGGAGGCTTATACACGCAACAAGTATTTCTTCAAATATCTTTTCCTTTATTACCTATAGCACAACATCCACTCTTGGATGTTCTCTTACAAATTCAAATGTCTGGGTAAATCTTACAACCAAGATTTCCCATTCAATGGTTCCTCGATGCAACTCTTTTGATGTGTACCAACTTCTTGGTACCATTTCCAAAGTGTGGATGAATTGATGAACCCATTCTTGTCACAGACATTCTTTCCAAATCCTGTGAAAATTCTCAATATGCTTCCCAAGATCTGTTAGTGCTATATATTTCAGATCAGGACAACTGATCTCTTTTCCAAATCTGATCTCCATTAATCTCCCGTGCTGTTCCCGTTCACAGATATTTTTTTTTTGTGTACCCCACCATCTAGCGGGCATATATTTCAGAACATAGTCCAAAGCGGACAATCGTTGTGATTCGGTGACCTCTTCAAATTACTCCAAGAAAGATGCAAGATTAGGTAATCCTTCAATGTAGGAAATGCGCTTGCTTCGACACCTACCCTTCGGAAAACTCTTGTGATTCATGAACATCTACGCATGGAGACTTCATATAGCCTGTTCTGCCAATTTTCTAGAGCATCGCCTGAGTCGGACATGCATGATATTACACTCTGCCAGCTCAGGTTTATGTCAGCAATTGGGTTAATATAGTGTTCCTTCAAAGACATGATATTGTACAACTGGTTTAGATAATTGTTTTGTCCTTCACTATGTATAGGATCAGCATATCATTGTCCTTCAAGAATATCAATTGGTGCAACCACTCTTATTTTAGAATATTCGAACACCAAGATAATTTTCTTGAAGCTTATAATATTTTGGTTGTTTATTGCCTAATCAGTTCCTAGAAGTGCAGGATATGGGTTTGTGTCATCAACAATTTCAATAACTTTGAAGTCAACATATGTTCTTAAGCCTTCAACTTCCACATGTACATGGGTTAGTATACCAATTGGTAGAACCTTTGACTGGATTGCAAGCCTTATCTGAATAGGAGATGAGTCCAGTCATGGATTATTCATGCTCTGCCATGTTTTTCTTGTCAATATACTAACATCTGAGCCCAAATATAATCTGATATTTTCCATATCATAATCTCCTATCTGCGCAGTTATTCATAGTTCCCGACATGTCTTCACTTTCCTCCCAGTATGGTTAACTCATTTTTCAGGTCATAGGTATTTTGTGGTTTCTTATATGAGTGCTTTCAATTCTGTGACAACATCTTTATCATGGATTAGTGCTAAACAAATTTTGAAAAATTCTTTAAGCTTACTAACCTTTTTCATTGGCGACTTCCTGATTAGTTGTTCAAATATTTCGGGCATAGATCTAACTTGTCCATATGTCAATGACTGATCGGTATCAACAAAGTATTGTCGCACCTTCAGGAAAATGTTTTTCTCATGTTGGACATCTAGCAGAGATTTTTTTTGTGACGTAGGTCTCACTTGTGGTTTTCCTTGCTGTATATTTTGGTATGCTCCCGTTGCAACACCTTCTCTTGTGACTACAACAATGTGAGGTTGTATTGTTTTGACAAAAAACAACTGAATATTTGGATTGGGGTTCATATTCAGATTCTACACTAGGTTGGGGTTAACGACAGTTCTAGCTTGCCATTTCGCAATAAGCCATGGACACTGTTTGATAGTGTGATCAAATTCTTTACAATATGTACAAATTTTCACAGGACTTTGAACATCTCAGGAAAAATCTCCTGGATTCCTACAATTATAACATACAACTCAACCTCTTCCTCTACCAAATCCTCCTCCTTGTTGCTGTCCTTGGCCTCTAAAATTCCCACCCCCCTTTGCAGAGGGTATTGTTGTTATTGAGGATACTGATTCTACTAGTATTGTAGTTGAGGATATTGTTGTTGTTGATACTGCGTAGGCTAATATTGAGGTTGCACTCGTTCAGATTTCATTTGCTCATCATTTTTCATTAAGTAGGTATCCATCATTTTTTCTTGCAATAGCTGAAGTGATATGCAATCTTTCTAATCATGACCTACCAACTTACAAAATTTACAATACATACTAGTGGGTTCCCTTACAATCTTCTGTAAGTACAAACAGTCCTCGGACTTGTGACCTCTAGTTTGGCATACCCTACACCAAGGCAGTCCTTGGGTCTTTAATGGGTTAGGCAGACCTGCTGCAACATAGTTCATCAGTGCCGAGAAGTTACCTTTATGGTTTCCATCTGTTATGCATCTTGTACACCATAGTTCCTAATGAAATTCCTTTCCTCTTTTAATGTCTTAGAGCTGCACCATAAGATTTGCCAGCTGCGACTGAATTTGCATCATTCCTGAGCCAGTGTCTCCAATTGGCGAGGCTTCTAGCTTCATTTCTATTTCAAGATCCTTTGTCCGCAACACGAGTTTATGTTGCATCAACGGGGTTTGGATATGAGGTAGAAAGGTGACAATAAACCATTCCTTGTGTTGCATATTCGACGTTTGGAAACTCACTTTGGCCATTAATGGCTTAAATCGTTGGTCAAAGTCCCAAATAGATTCTATCGGTAGCTGCTTAATCTCTTTGATCTCAGTGATGCAATGTGATTCAGAATTTGGATTTTTGAATTCATCTATCAACCCCTGTCAAATATCATTGAGTTTTTCTGGGAAAACTCCTACTGGTACTATGGAAAACATCATATACTAGTCCAATGCACGACCTCATAGTGTTGTGATCATCTGTTCTTTCTTGATATTTTCATCCTAGATTTGTCGTACAGTCTATACAACATCACAAAGAAACCAATGCTTTTCTGGGCCTTCCAACCCATTTCCATTGAATATTGGGAGCTTAATGTAAGCTGCAGCCATTGTATTGACTGCTATTGTATTGACTGCTGGTACAGTCAGAACAAAATTTAGACTAGGCGAACTTCCTTGTCCGCTATTTATAGCGTTAATACTACTCGTATTTACATAAATACTTAGAGACAGGTCTCACGATCTTACCTCTGGTATTGTAGGCGAGTTGTATACACGTTCTTGTTTTGGAGCTTCAGTCGACTCTTCGGACTCTTCGTCGCCTTTTGAGATCGACTGATACTCCTCTTCTTCATCACAAGAACCTTCTTCTAAATATGACGCAAAATCATAGCCTTCTTCTTCTCGATCTATGCTGCAACTCCCTCATTCTAGAAGATTCTTTTGTCTTTTAGCATACCTGAATCTTCTTCTTCTTCTTAAAAATCCTAGTTCTAGTTCAATTATGTTATCTCCTGAAAACATCTCACTCTAGGTTTCTGTTGAGACATAGAAACCTTTTTCTATTCAGTCTAGGATTTGCAGAATTCATTTTTCACATAAAAGCATTTTTATCCATATATTTAAAGATTACAGGTATCTGCTACATGGTCCTTGAATATTTTGTTTTCTCTGCCTCACTGTATGAGGTTAGTGTGTCAATGGAAAAATCAGTAATATATTCTTCTAGTATATTGTCTACCCAAAAATCCACATCCCTTGATATAGGTTTGTTTACTCTTTTTAGTCACTCAATCAACAAATGACTCCACTCTCTCGGTTCTCCTCCTTGAAAATTACTTTGTTGGGTTGTTAACTTAGACAGCCACTCATACAATATGATAGGAAACTCAAAAAATAAAATATCGTGAATGTCTGAATAAATGTACCGACCCAACCACTCTGTTGGGTTCCATCGATATCCTTCGCATTCTTTTCGTGAAAAATCTATCTCTTTGAGGTCCACCCAGTCCTGTATCTTTGGTTTTGTAGGATGACACAACATATCCCTCACCAAAACACTTTAAGGTCCTGACAACAGATCCATTTGTTGTATTTTGTCGCTCTCTCTCTCTCTCTCCCTGGACCCAGGTTTAGTCCCCTTCTTGGTCAGCACAACAAATCCTAAGATATCGGCTCGACAGAGTGGAGCTCAGCCGACAACACCTACGACACAGACGTCCTATCACCCCATATAGCTTAGTTTTATGGGTAACTTACAGAACCGCATTTCCACAGTTTGTGCGGGAGGGTGTTTTAGTACCTTGGCTTTGCACCAAGGCTTCCAACAAAGACTAGGAAGGTGGGTTACTTGTATGCACATTAATTTAACACCAAATTACGATCGAACCCATATTTATGTGATTTAATTAAACAAACAATGATCAAACAACATAAGCATGTTCATTACACTAGTACAAAATGAGAAATTAATGACTAATAAAATGACTAAAATTCGGCTATAAATGACTATTTTTGAGTTAGGGACTAATAGTAGCTAATTTGCACTATCTTATAGCTTGACTAACTTAGTTGTATTTCACTTAGTCATTAATAACTTGACTTATTAGTCATTGATTTAGTCATTGATAGTTAATGATTTAGTCATTGATAGTCAATGATTTAGTCATTGATTTAGTCACGGATTTAGTCACTGATTTAGTCACTGATTGCAGCAATTAACAACCAAATATATGACTAAATAAACTACTAGATGATAACATATTAATGACTAAGCTGAATATGAACAAACGTTAGTCGCGCTATAAGATACGGGAAATTAGCAACTAATAGTCGTATATATGTGAATTTAGTTGTTTTTCGTAGTCACAAATTTATGATAGGATACAGAGGAATCAAACCACCAACCTCCTCATAATAATTAGGGAGGTGCTCTACCATTGAGATAGAACCCTCTAAGAAGTTGTTATTACTTGATAATGATGATATTCAAACAAATTTTTCATCATTCAAGCATACAAAGTAATGATTATCAAGTTACTATAGATCCATAATGGCTTACCCTGTACTAGTCCTTAAAGTCATTTTTGCACTTAATAAATGCATTTAAAATATTTGAAGGATTTTTAAAAGGTAAGCATTGTGTATCTATAATAACTTGATAATCATTATTTTGTATGTTAATTCATCACATTCTACACAAACAAATATTTTCAATGATAATCAATCCAAGAATTAGTGTGTTCGACAATCCAATACCCCCCTTGAGTGAACAATTTAATTGCAATGTTATAGATACTCTCCATGCAATGATCAAGTTTTTAAACTTCCACGTTGTCCCCAACAATGTATTTGAACCAAAATCCAACATATACAAAAATTATATAAGAATACTCACATAAAATATTGGCATGCTTTTGTTATTTGAGTGCCACTCTAAGTAAGATTTCTTAAAATCAAATGATACTAACATAACTATTTTCAAATCCAACATATATAACAAAAAAATGTAGAAGAAATACTTCAAAGAAGACATGGGGAAGATATTGGAATGCTTGTACTATTTCAGTGCCACTATATGCAATATTTCTTGCAATGAAAGGATATGAATAACATTGATTTCATCTCACAACCAAAAATGTTTTCATAAGATCATAACCATCAATGTTATGAAGTTTTTGTGGGGAGTGATTTTCCCATATAAAGGGATTGATGTCACAATTATCTATAGGAATAAAGGTAAGTACATCCAAGGTCAAGTGATTCCATGCCCAAAAATGTCTTGAATTAACCCCACAACCATTTCCCACCCAAAGTTATGTTGGCAAAGGAAATGCACCATTCACAAGGAAAACATAGGATTGTATTTTATGCCTAAAATATTTTGCAATAATGTGTTGGTTGGTTGAACCATTTCTTTAAACACTTCGATTGGTTGCATGGGAGGCTACATTCTTAATCAATATAGGAAAATTTTCTTCCTCCCTAATATCAATTGCTTGCTGGGTTGTATTGTAGGAATTATTCACTACGATTTATCCCCATGAAATCAATTTCTTAATGGTTTACTTGCAGAAATTATGGAAATGGTTTTAACCCATGAAAATATCTTTCTCATACAAGGAAACACACGGTCATTAATGCCTAAGAACAAAACTTATGAATGAATTTCTTCGAGCAAGAAAAGGCATGAACTTGGCATATTCCTGGCCTAATATGAACCAAAAACTTGTTATGAAACAATTTTCCAAAGTAATGAAACAACAATGATCATATTCTTTTGTACAAATCGAATCAAATTTTCAAAGTGGTACAACAAACACTTAGTATGTTCCATTACCAATTGGTTTACTAATTAGAATTCCTTCTTCATATAACTTCCTCATGAAACCATAAACACTTGAAAAATTAATGTGTTACAGAAAATAACTCATTACTAACCATCATACAAACATAAAATCCAACAATAGTGAAGTAGAAGGACAACATTCTGAAAAAGTCAAAGGAGTTTTCCAAGTCTATACATTTCTCTATTGAGAGCTTGTTCTCGACTTCCACCGGGCTACTTTACCCTCAAACGAATCAATCTGGTTTAGTCCGACATCTCATCCCTTTCCAACCTGTTGCAATGTCAAATTTACAGGTTCATTCTTAACAAAGGAAAATGTGCATAAATGGAAAGGAAAACAATAAAATATTACAGATAAATAACTACCTGAATGTATTCATGATGAGTGGTGTTTCCATGTCGTAAATTCGAATTGAACCCTGCATATTGCATGATGTGTCAGTAACACATATTTAACAGGCATATGTTTGCTAAACTGCCTATTTTGGATGTATGCATTTTCTTGCAAACTACGATACAAAATTTTGCTAGCACCAGTGTATTTTCTCCAATCCTTGGCAAAAGATGTCCAACAGTAACTACTAATAACCCATTTTTATCAAAGCATGGGATCAATGAATTTATTGTAGATAATTATTGGAGAATTCATTGTGACATCAGAATCTGAAGCTTTAATCCTCTCAATGTCCATATTAATGAAAAATTCTATTTGATTTGTCTTGAACTATTTATTTATTGCATCTAATTTTGGAATTTTTTCGTTATTTTATCCTCATTTATAAGAAGTGCTGGATAGTTCTTGTATTTCTAATTTCTTTTGTACATTCTAGCTCCATGTATAGAATGGAAGGCTTAAAAGGAACAAAGATTTCCACTAGTTCATATCAAAAAATCTATACAGGACTACAAAATAAATGTTTTAGCTAAATGCCGTAGATTCATATGAAGTGAGGCATATGTTTCATTGAAACATCTCTGTGTATGTGACATCAAAACCATGAAGCTCTACTCACAATGTCCTTATATATGAGAATAGTGTTGTTTGATTTTCCTTGAACTACTTCTTTAATGTGTTTAGGTTTGGAATTGCTTTATTATTTTCTCCTCTTTTTTAAGAATTGTGAAACAGTTCTTGTATTTCTACTTTCTCTAGTAGATGCTTTGCTACTTCCATGTAGATAGTGGAAGGATTACAAAGTGACAGGGAAGAAATATTACCAATGGTCCAAATTTTTAATGAGTGTATCACTAACAATCGCAGCAGCAGATCTGGGCACATGTTTAGTAGCACCGTAGAAGATAGACAAGGTGCATCACAGTTCTCATGGAGGAGGCACATCACTCAGTTATAGAGGGAGAGGGTGCATGCATGCACCTACCAAAAAGCCTTAGATGAGGCATGTGCCACCATCAAATAATATTAGAGGCATGTGCCAGTGCCACCCGTGGAACATAGACAGGAATCACCATAAATTAAAATTTAGTTTGCTTTTATTTTTAGGAAATTCTATTTCTAAGTTTGACTTAGGATAAAGAAAATTATTTTTTTGAGTTTGAATTAGGATTAAGTAAATTATATTTATGATTCTGAGTCACATGAAAATATACTTTTGTAAACCCTATTATTCCCTTCTCAGATATATAAGAGAGATGGTGGGGGTATGGATTCATTCATCGAGTCTTGACTCTATCAGCTAGGAGTTTAGGGGTATTTCCTTGTAGCAGATTTTTTCATGTTTAGAATTAATAAAATCAGTGACAATTTCTGGCAGTCGTCTATTGAATTATGTTTATTGTTTTCTACAACATGTGTTTATAGATTCTAGAATTTATTAGAGATATATTTTGATATGTTCTTAGTTCTTCTGTTTTTTTGGTTTTCTATAGGAATTGTATAAAAGTGCAAAATTTGTTTACCATGAGTTCGATATTTTTTACAGACTTCATATAAGAAAATCTATATGGATTTGTACTTAAACAACAAAAATAAGATTCTAGCTACATGATGTAGGTTCATATGAAGTGCAAAGAGAGCAAGAGCAATTAAGAACAGGAAGTCACTCAAAATGTACTAAATGCTTGAAAGACCATACGAACCTGTTGGTGAACTGCTACCAATATTTGTGCATCCACATGTAGAATCTCACTTCGGATATTTTGCATCAGAGGCTCTACACTTGATAAATATGATTCTACAGTTTACAAGACAACAAATTTAGAGACAAGTTTATGAAATAGGTTTATCACAATCACAAGAAACTACATTTTGGTATTATGTATTTAGATATCTATTCCATGTCTACTTTCATGAATGACCAATAACAATATTTTGACTACTCACATACGAGTTCTACTACAAGAAATCAACTCTCTTGATCATTTTTTTATTAAGATCTAAAACAACAACAAAATAATGGACAAGGTCCTCTTATGAATTTAACAAATCTGTAAAGAGTTAAGACATTTCTAAGAATTGTGTTAGGGACAGGAAAATTACAAAGATACGATAAGAGAAAACTCATGAACTCGGAAAGGATACACCATTGAATAAACAAACATAAGAAGTTTTCATGTATTGACTCTTATATTGAAATAGCAATAAAGATAGAAGTTTTCATGTATTGACTTTTATATTGAAGTTTTCAAAGGATATGCAGACTGCTTCTCATGTAATTGTTGCTAAATTCTGATAGGTTTGCAAGATTATTGATGAGATCTTTCTATAATCAAAATGAATCCTGCGTGGAAAATGTAGTTTGTAGTAACGAGATAAAATTTGAAAGCACAGGAAATGAGTTTCCTACTAAAAACTCAATAATACTTGCATAAATATCTTCATTGATATTATTGACCCGAGATGCCTTGCTTATGCCTCCTCATGTGATATGAAAAATCCTATCAAAAAAATTTGGATGTCCATAATGCACACGAACCCTGAAATACCAAGAATCCATAGAAAACCAAAGAATGGAATTCCATATCAGGCTTAACCATTCAGTCACAACAATACCATTTAAATGCAAATGAAAATATAAGAAATATTAGAAGAGGGAAAAAAGGAAATCACAGTCAAATTTTAAGTTACTTTAGAGGATTTGCCAGGACACATTGAACCAAAGTCACAAAACTTGTTTCCTGGTTAGACATGAACCACGCTAAAGATGACACACTTCATTATGTATTTACCCAATATTAGACTTTAGTTGATCATAAAATTTCAATTCATTTGTTCAAAGCAAACGAAGAAAGAAAAAATACATTATGGATATGGGAATCTTGAAATCAAAGATGCTAAAATTTAAGTATACCTTCCAGTGAATACATGCTCACGAACACTAAGAATTGTTGGAGGGTGAAGAGAATGATCACTAAGAAATTATTAAGATTACGCATTTTGAGAGCCTCCTTGAAATAGTTGTCCTGATATACATATCATTTCTTAATCAATATCCTAGGGTGAATAAAACCCATACTATTGCATCAAACTGATCTATGACAATACTCTGACATGTAAATAACTACATGCCATGTGTCTTCTGTTCATATTCTCACAAAAATTCTTATTATGTTGTCTAGATCTATATAGGAATGTAGATATGTTTAATGTTCCCAAGTAAAATTGCACTAAAATTTTCAACTTATTGTTGAATAGATTGGGCTTATTACCTTGTCAAAATTTCCACTATCACCGTGTAATGAAGTTGAAAATGCTAAGAACTGCTAGTAGTGAGGTGTTCGAGTGCAATTCTTTCTTCAAAATTTATACAGGGAATGGTGTCATGAGATAATATACTATCTCTTACAATCCAAACAAAATGGAGTCACTGAAAAGAAAAATAGGACAATGGGGACAACACACTGAATGCTCAAGAATTTCAATGTACCAAGCAATTTGTGGCAGAAAGCCACATGTTATTTTTCTTTGTGGAATTCATTGCACTTCCTTTGTACATATACCAAATGAAAAACATAGCAAAGTTATGGAAAGAGATGTGCATAATACTATATAGTAAATACTATTGTGCTTACAATCAACTACAACTGTTTATGATTAATTCTAACTTTATAATGTTGTGTGTGTGTATGTGTCATCCCCAAACTATCATCCCATGAAAAAATTGGGGGTGTGCTCTAACTGTCCCAGGGCCTCTTTGCCACTGTTATGTGTGTGTGTGTGTATGTGCCATCCCCAACCTTCCCATGAAAAATTGGGGGTGTGCTATAACCATCCCTATGACTCACCCCACCGTTCCCATGTCCCCAAATCCAATGAAACATAGTTTAGAACAACACGATTTATTTCATGTATTCATTACGTGCGCTGCTTCACACTCCTTGTCAATATCATCTTCAAATAAGTATTTGAAATACTTACTAGTAAAATAAAATAAAACAAAATCTTATATTTCTTAATGTAGGTCAACAGGTACTTTTCTTCAAGGAGAAAAATCACAACTTAAAGTTACTTAACTCATACAAAGACATACAGTGCAAAGCTAGAAATAAGTATTCAATTTATTAACATAACATAGTTTATTACATTATTTAGCATAAAAAGGCACTCATCCACTTACATTGGAAATTTACTACATAAATAAATCTTTTGGAAAAAAGGACAAGCAAGCTTCTATAGAAGTTATCATGCCATTAATGGGATACAAGTTAGGAGCCATTATTTAAGAAATCTCTATTCAACAAGGCCCTAGCCTTCTGTGTCATTGACATTTGAGAGAACTAACATAATTCCAAGTAAACCTTTATTTGATTGGTTGCATCAGGTAAGGGATTCAAGATAGGGTTCAGATTGTTCTCATGTCACTCTGCACAACTAATGGTGCAAATTCACAAAACAAGAAGGCTCACAGATAGTATTTTCAGCATCAATGGACATAAACACAGGTTTCCCATCTCCCTGTTTGATTTAGCTTATACCCAATTCGACAAGAGGATTATGGTTAGGCCAATATAGGACCAAATTATGGTTGTTTCCTTCTTAATATAATTATTCACAGGTTCGTATATGCTGATGATTTGGGGCTTCTACATCATACAGTTGAGGGATTGTAGTTGCAGAAGCAACTAGGAATCCTTCATTACTTTTGTACTAATAAAAAGCTGACATCCAATATTGAGAAAACAAAGGTTACATCTTTCAATCTTCCAAAACAAGAGGCTTTGCATATCTAACTTTCTAAGTTCTAGGATTCATAAGCAGTACACTACCCTTGCCACTCACAAATGGCAACACTTTCTCCTCCATTTCAAGATACTGATCTTGAGATCCATTTATTTGATTTCTACTCACACTCAAATATTTTTATAGCTGTAAGGTTAGGTATGTAATTGAGTTTGTCAAAATCACTGGTACTCATGTTTTACAAGACTATTGTAAAGAAAGCCAACAATTCACTTTCAACATTGTATTGACCAAGTTTCAAGTCCCCCCATTTATTGTGAACACATTTGTTGATATTTCGCCACCTTTGTAAGTCTCAATAGAGGCACCCTTGCAAACCTCAATAGAGGCATGGTTAAAACTTAATACAAAATTAGGGAGGGATTGTTAGGATGGAACAACGCATTACCAACTTCTTCCTGCATACTTTCATCTCACACCCAACAATATAGAATTTAGTATCCTAAAGAATATTGTCTCAATAGGCTCTTGAGAGTTGGATGACTTTTGATCTCTTAATTTGAGACTTAGTGTCAAGAATATTAGACTGACTTTGGTATATTGTAATTTAATTTCTAGATTACTACTTGATTAATTTTTAAATTGTTATCTATATTAACATGTAAGAGTGCATGGCGCCCTTGTCCCCCTGCACCTTCACAACCAAATTGAATGATTATGTCTCTCTCTGTCCCATTGGCTGCTTTTTCCCACTAGTATATCTCACTCTTTCTTTCACACACACACACACACATCTAGTGTGATGAATGCAATTTGAATTTTGTATGGAACAACTTGTAAGTCTCAATAAAATCAAATTGTATAAATTTAAAATCAAAAGAAACCATATGTATTGACATCATTGAAAATGATGTGGATTTTTATTATCAACATTCCATTTCAGAAAAAAAACATGTATGCAGGAACTAACATCCATCAAATAGTAAATCAATGATAAAAACATATTGAATAAGGAAAAACAGAACTTCAAAAATCATCATGATGAAACAACACAAAGAAGAAAAACTGAATTGTGAATTTTCTATTGTGAGCCAATAATGAAACAACTGAAATTTAAAAGAGATCAAGTTTACCTTCACAGTTAGAATAACCATCTCCCATAAATTGAACACCTTCAATCAAAGGGCACCCACAAACCCTACCCCGAAAAGTATCTTGCCAAAAATAACAAACAATTCATATTCATAATGCTACAATTTAATGGTTCAAGTGAGTCCTGCCACAGAAACAAAACATATTTATATTCTTTGGTTCAAGCATCAAGTATACCTTGCAGGCAATTATGTTTGCCTTCTTATCTTTCCAGCAACCACCATTATTTTTCAAACATTCATTTGTTTCCATATCTGGTTTGGGAAACAAAAAAAGTTACTTCCATGCATTTAATAATGGATTTTAAAATGCTTTATTCTTGAAAATTCAAGGTATATAGCTATGCATCTAGAATTCATCCACCCATAAAGCAAATCACCTTCACTCAAGAAAAAATTTGGCTCAATAGTTTCCTGAAATCCTGCACAAATTTCCTTCAAGACAACCGCCTTGTCCAATTTTCCTACAATTAGATTTAGAAGGATGTTAGTTTGCCACATTTTATTCTTGCATTTGTAAAAGATAGAATGTATAAGAAGAAGGTATGCCAACCTCTATATTGTTTGTTGTTAATAATAAGTGTGGGGAAAATAGTGACATCACCTCGACATCTATGTCCAACCTACGAAAAACATAGCACCATTAACTTTCAATAACACACGACCTCTATAATACTAAGGGGATGAATGACAGCATGGACACATCATAGATGTTTACCACATAAACCATACCAACAATACTTAAACAAATATGGAACAAATGATAGAAAAAGATTCTATGATCACAACTCTTAGATAAAATGGAAAGTAAAAAATGGAATACATCTAGATTCTATTCTAACTTGTGCATCTTTCTCTTGTTTTAAGAAAGGGTTCTCTACATATGCAGTTGGATCCCCGTGCATTTTTCTATCTTCTTGACATCCAAACCTAGCCAAAAAATGTGCTTCCATTAAATGAATCATCTAATAATGATCACTTGCATCTTTAGGTATATTCTATAATAGTACAAACTAATACTCACTAAAGGCAGAGTAGCTATAAATTGTAAGTCCTGGACTGTTTTAAAATTATTGTGAATAATAGAAAGAAACACACGTAGAGACTAAATCACATTTTATACACATTCATTTTTGTACTTTTTCTCCTTCATCGGACACCTAATATGGAAATCAGTGACATAATCCCACCAAACCCAGGGTCTATTACTTTCATTTGCAAATTTGAAGACACACAATTGCTTGATATTTTCAAGTACAACATCTTTACCATCGTACCCCCGACCGAAATCTTGTTCTGCATCAGGTGCACAATATCTTCCATGATTAATGCATTGAGCCTTGCACTTCTTACTTATAGTAAATGCTTGGGTACAATACCAAGTGATCTAGTGAGGGGTGAATTGTTATAACCACTTTTCTCAAGAATTTGAGAAGCTCCTTTAAAATTATTAGCAAAGTCTAGTTGGGTATCACACTTTTCCCCACATTCATCATTGTTGTTTGTCCACAAATCCTACTCCACCCGATCATCTGGGTGAGGAACATAATCCCTCCAGTATAAATTAATATTAACCATATCACCCTTGTTGGTAGCTACTTTCAGTTTGTCACTGCACTGTTTCACAATAAGAGAAGAAGGAATGGTAATATTATGCAAATATTCAGCCACTGAAGTATCTTCTTTAGGTGAATCTATAGTTATCAATGGCTCTTCCCGATCATCAGAAACAAGAACAGCCGTTGCACCAACATTCTGAGCATTCCAAACTTTCAAAGCAAAATAAAAATTTCCAAAACAAAATATGACTCAGTTAACCCAAATCAAAGAAATTAAAGATGAAATCATCCAATGTTCAAAGATACCAATGTGTAAAAAATGAGAAATAACAATATCCAATATTATAGAATCACAATTGCCAAAATCATTTAGGGTAAAAATTCAAAATTGGAGTTATCTTATGGACAACATTTTTATCTAAATTTGTGTTTAAACTTTAGAATAAAAAACATCATAATGAATCCTCTCAACTTAAACCTCAATAATCTAAAGTACAATTACCAAATTAGAAAACACTAGAAACTATTTCAGATCATGAGTAATTTCCCAAATTTCTTCTCAAAACTTACAAATAAACATTTTTACTTAGAAAATATTTGTCAAATATTTCGTTACATGTAATATAGAAAATAACGTATCTCTAAATATGATATAAGAAAAAATAGGAAAAAAATGGCTATATCTCAAATACAATGGTATTAGCAGTGTTCCCAAACATCATAATATAGACAAAATAGTCAAGAGAAAGGCTATATCTCATATAGAATGGAATAATTGGCAGTGTTCCTAATCATCAAAATCATGAAAAACCCAAATCTCCTCCAAAATACTTGAGAAGGAAGAACCATGGCCCTAGGGCCTATAGACCTGGGTCCTGAAGCATGATCAACCAAAAAGGCAGTTTATAAAGAAAAAAATTCTACTATATAGTTGTCACATTAGCAGCTAGCGAGTGTTGTGATGCCTCTCCTTGTATCAAACTTGAAGAAGGTGGAGGATTTTGGAAAGAAGTAAGAAATGGCCCACGATACATAAATGTTTAAGAATTCACATCCTAGAGCACTTGCTCCAACAACAAATACATTTGCTTCCTCCAATTCCTTTTGCAGATATATTCCAAAAACGGAAATTTGAGCATTATATCTAAATGCTTGATACACCCTAATATATACTACACAAAGAACATTCTAAGATCCTAGTGCTGGTAAAATTCTTATATTGTGGGCTGAATTGGAAAACATTCTTCATCATTCTGATATCAAAGAAATACAGAGACAAAGCACGAGGGGAACGCATGTTCCAAGTTCCATAAGTTTTATCTATGTCATGCATCATCTTGGAAAGTTGGGAACAAAGTTTGAGGCATCAAAAGTTCACTAGGAAATTATAGAATGTATATTTACGATACATGTTAGAGTATACTCTGAAGTAATGTCTTCTCCATTTTAGGATGGTGAAGTGAGAAAATCATTACAATTATTAGACAAAATAATTAGGAGATACTGTACAATTGACTTTTTGACATATGGTCTTTCATAAAAAAACTTTTCTCCAAGGGAAAAGTTGATGAGGCACCCAAGTGTTTAGATGACATAAACCAAAGATATCCAACACAAGGTATTAGATTATGAGAATTTCAAAACAGTCAAATTTATTATTTTTCCCAATAGACCACTCTTGCTGGAAGGAATTGAGATGGCTCTGCTTTGTAAGAAAGTATTGAACCAAGACCATTGACAAAATACTTTGCTGAGTTTGTTCGCATGAAAATAACACTTCAAAGTTATATTTTTTTTCTTATAAAGGGTTATAATCTTGTCAGTCAATATTTTAGGGTTCTTCCTGCAAAGAGAGTCTAAAATTTTAATTTTTCTTGTGCAAGTTGTTTAGGCGATCTACAAAAGTTGGGAATGGTGTTTGCATTCAACAAAATGGTCAAATATTGATCCCATCTCTATGTGCTTCTCAAAACTAACCATTTCTTCTAGAATTTTGGTTCATGTGTCCTCCAAGATTCATTTAATGTTGCATTTATGTGAATAATGTTGGTTCATGTCCACTAAGATGCATTTAATGTAGCAATAATGTGAAGAAAGTTGCAGTTAAAATACTAGCACTTTTTAAATATCTGAAAAAGGGTTGAATGTGGATTTTGTATACATTTAAAGCTATACAAGCTGGGACTTTTCTTCTAGTAAGTTAAATGAGAAAATAATCCACTTTAGAAAGTAGTATGATGTGACCAGGACAATGTTATACAAAGAAACAACAATTACCTTCAAGTGTGGTCTTGAAAGAAAGAAAAAAGGTCAAGTGGTGACTTATGGCTATTGTGCATAATAGCTTCTATGTTTTGTGGAAATGGAGGATGAGTTCATGATTTTTTATGAACCAAAAGATATACCTTATATTCCAAAGGATAAATTACTGAAATTTCAGTGTCATTTGAGAGGTAATTTGACTTCCCTACTGACATTTCCCATTAGCTATGCATAGAGACAAAACATCACATCCAAAGAGAGCATCACACATGTAAATTATGTATCTAAGAAACTAAATCACAAGGCCATTTTGTATTTAGATGTAATATCTAATATGAAATATGGTCATTTTTTCTTTTTTTGAAACTCTGAGTGCTCCTTAAAAAATTTCAAGGAAAATGAGATCGAAAATTCAAGATGTCTTGCATTGCTACTTTGTAAAATGGTTCACTTCTTAGAAAAAACTCTCAGGGACAATTCTCCTTGCATCACTAACTAAAGGCCCATCACCTCTTACTTCTAATATCCTGAGGACTCCAATCATAAAAACAATCTTCATTGATATTCCAATACTAAATCTGCCAATCAATGTAGGATTCAAATCACACAACTTGTGAACAATAAGAATCTCATCACGAACTTCTTCCTTGCCTTGGATTTTAAAAGATCTAATGGTTTACTACGTTGCTAGTTTTGTGCTTACTACTGAGACACCATCATTAAAACCTTCACCCATGTTCTTCTTTTTAGGTTATTAGAGCTCAATGTTTCCTATTTCAAAATTCTCCTCCTATTCTTCTATTTCTTTTACAGTTCTTACATAGATTCCTTCACACTCGCATTCCTTACTTATTATTGTACTTCTGTAATCCCACTGGTTGTTTTTGGTCACTAGTGGACTTAACATTTAAATTAAATATATTTGAATTAGATATCTAGTATATGAAGAACAGAGTCTAGAGAAGAAAACACAATTTGCACAAATAGGCCACATCGCAAAGGATGAAATACAACTTGGATATTAACCTAGTTACCTACTTACCTTTGATATTAACCTACCATATCGCTTAGAGCTAAGATATTTGTAATCAGAGTAGTCAATTTATTTCCCTGTGACTTTAGGGTACCAAAGCCTCTTCTGTTTAAATAAATCCTCTTAGTTCTCCCTTGAAAAGACTCCCACACAGAGTTTCATGATTATATAAGTTTTGGAAATCATTGAATAATATGGGGTTTTAATGTAACAAATACTTATGTGCTTTAGTGCTATAACAATGTTTATTGACAACATCTCTTCTTGGAATCCATTGTTATTTAATTTTACCATTCCACGGTTCTCCAACATAGTATTCTATCTTTATTTTAGACCCTAAGTGTTTTCTACAGGTCATTTTGGAGGCCGTTGCTTGCATATGTAGTCCTATAAGTCATTTTGGAGGCTATCGCTTGCATATGCTGTCCTATCAAGTCAGATATATTTTGGTAGATTGACTCAGGTTTTCAACATGCATATTGGACTAGAGTTTTGCAGAGAGATTATGAGTTCTAAATAAGAACATGTCATTCTGAATGGCCACAACTGTGGCTTGTGGGTAAATAGATTGAAACGCTATTGAAGAGTAAGCGGATTTGGTGATTAGCCAAGCCTCAATATTATCAGGAAAAAGATAAAAAATCACAGTAAAAAGGAAACTTACGAGTGATTTTAACCTAGATACCTACTTTTCAGTATTTAATGCCAGGGAATAACGAAAAAATGCACCACCGTACCAATGAAATTCCAATACAAGAAAAGGGTACAAGCAGGAACTTTCACATGGGTGGACAAATCGAAGAAGAGGATACTACATCATAAAATATCTATAAAAAGGACCGATGATAGAAGGAAAGGAACATGTAGAGAGTATTCGACATAGCAAACACTAGCAGAACTGGCATGTAGAAAATTCCCTTGAGTTATAGTTATCCGATATAATGGGACCCCTGCAGGATATCATTCATTATAGACAGGCTATAGGCATAATCCACAAGAGGGATAGTGCAAAAAGGAATAAGAATCAACATGGAAAATTATTGGCGCAACTATCAACCGACAACACATATGGCTTGTTATCCAAATTTCACTATTATAACCATAATTTGTTTATCTAAACCAATAAACTTACCAGGGATTTTGTAAGCGAAGGAGGTGATGTTGAATCTAGAGCCGCGTAATTAGTTGCTCACTTCTTCAAGAGCCTATAGGTTCTCTCTAATGCTATTTTATTCATGGAATCTATGGAAATTAAATAGCGAGATCGTAAACCTTCAACAGTGATGAATATCCATACCAATCTCCTCAACCGATATTATCAATATCCATATCCATAACCCACCAAACTCTCCTATGTTTGGTGCCAACGGATAGGCTATTTGACGCGAACGAGCAGGTTGAGTAGTAATTGACGACATTGAAGGATGATGGTTCAGGAAAATTGGCCATTGACCATGAATGTCGTTGTCGTAGGTGGGTGGAGAGTTGTTGGGTGGAGAGTTGGGTCAACAGCTGCTGCAAATGAAAATAATTAAGAATTAAGAATTTTACAATACAAATTAAGAAAAAACATATAAATATTACCATTTTTCACAGTAAATAAAACTTTCTCAAATAATTGCCAAAAATCATATAAATATTACCATTCTTCAGAGTAAATAAACTTTCTCAAATAATTTCCATTTTTACATGGCCACCAGCAATCTCAATTTCATGAATAATATACCAGTTTCGCATCGTAGCCAGACTTTCTGAAAGAGAACAACATTTTATTATATAAATTATATAGATTTTTTTGTTTTTGTTTTATTTTTATTATTTTATTATATAAATTATATAGATTTTTTGTTTTTGTTTTATTTTTATTATTTTATTATATAAATTATATAGTTTTTTTGTTTTTGTTTTATTTCTATTATTTTATTATATAAATTATATAGATTTCTTTTGTTGTTTTTGTTATGTATTTTTTGTTTTATTTTTATTATTTTATTATATAAATTAAGTTAATAGGTTATATATTATATTTTTTTAATAATTATCATATATGTTTAGTTTTATAAATGGAGTAGTTTACGAACTCGACGATTTGGCTTGGAAGTCGGTTGTCATCGCTACTTCTCGACCAAATCATTGACTCTGATCGGTACCAAAATCCGTTCAATACTCTCCGAGACGACGACTGACGAAAACCATAGATGAGGACCCTACATGCCCTCGATAACCAAAAATTCAAATGCGCTTCCCGCACGTAGAATTACTAAATGTATCCAATGCATGGTCAAAAAAACACTTCAACTTTGGATATGTGGGATGAAGGTATCGTTCTAACCCTTCTCTATAATGACATCTGTGACAAGTAAACCTTCTTGCAAAGTTTAATAGTTTCTTCTACAGTCTGCTTCAGTTTTCCTTTGGAGCATGTGAGGAATGTAGATCTGCAAAAATGAGTGACCTTTGCAAATAGTGGCATTGCAAGAGGGCTCATGCATTTCCTAGGCTGAAAGCTCAAAATGCATATGGTTATGAGTGCATAGGTTGGAGATGGTGATAATTGCGAATGGAAAGTGTAAGAAGTAACTATGGTAGCATTGAAACCTGTAAAAATCCATAACAATTGGTTATTGATTGGAGTGATGAACATGATCGGAGCGACATGAACCATACCTTTGAAGCGCTCCGACTTGTCACTGCGAGATCCTGAACCAGCTTATCATCTACAAAAATATGGTATCAAGTGAAAAAACAGGGGAGCATGGGTTGAATGTTGATACATTTAGCCCACAGATCCAAAGTACTTGCACTAGTACAAAATGAGAAATTAATGACTAAAATCAGGCTATAAACGACTATTTTTGAGTCGGCGACTAATATTAGCTAATTTCCACTTAGAACTAATAAGTCAAGCTATTAATGACTAAGTGAAATACAACTAATTTAGTCATATCTTGACTAAATTAGTTGTATTTCACTTAGTCATGAATATCTTGACTTATTAGTTATTGATTTAATCATTGATTTAGTTATTGATTTATTCATTGATTTAGCCATTAATAGTTAATGATTTAGTCACAAATTTAATTACGGATTTAGTCATTGATTTAGTCACCAATTTCGTCACTGATTGCAACAATTAATGACTAAATATATGACTGAATAAACTACTAGATGATCTCATATTAAGGACTAAGCTAAATACAACTAAGATAGAGGAAATTAGCTACTAATAGTTGTATATATGTGAATTTAGTCATTTTTGTAGTCACAAATTTATGATAGGGCACAAAGGAATCGAACCACCAACCTACTGCCTATAATTAGGCAGGTGCTCTACCATTGAGCTAGCACCCTTTAAGAAGTTGTTATTTCTTGACAATTATGATATTCAAATAAATTTATGATAGATAGCAATCTACAATCTACATAATTATTACGATTACAACTTACCAGTAACTAGTATTTATGATAAACTAATTCCTGAGAGCTATGTACAATTTTCCCTATCTGGCATATCCATTCATGTTACAAGAGAGAATGAAATACCTCTGTGATGGATGTGATACCAATTAAGTCAACCAATTTATGGAATATCTCTTGGTGTGCCCGAATATATGAGAAAAATAACATTATATGAAATCAAGCAAAGTAATAGTCAAATACGAAAAGCAAACCTTGCCATTCATAAAACAATCTATCAGTGACAATATAAAAATACATGAAAGTGAAATATTTAAGATTGAGTGTTACAAAGCATAAGCTACCATATCATCCAGTTCTAGAAAATGAAACATATTTTTATAGAAGTACGAAGGCTACCAAAATAAGCAAGAAAAATAAATTCAACATAGAATTCAAAAAGAGTTGAAAGAAATAATAAAAGCATACCGAACATTATAGTTGACACATTTTATATGAAAATCCGTGTGAAACATTCAATCATGTTTGTAAGTTTATCTCTTTCCAACCTACCTTATATATAGCCACAACTAGACTGATACAAATAATTAACAGAAGCGAGGGCACGCCATAAGTGCACCATAGACAAAGTAATAAAGACAGGAAAAAAATCACCACGACGAAGGTAACGTTTGAGAACAAACAAATGTTGTATGGTGGTTCTACTGTATTTGGACACACAGGTGCTATAAGAAACATCAATGAGAAGAAATCCAATTAGCTAATTTTCAGTTACTATCCAGTGACTCTTTTACAAGGAAAGTTGAAGAGAATGAGACAAACTCGTTCTCCCATAATTTAGCCTCCCTACTAACGCGAAATTCCCAATCTTCTTGATGGCATTCAAAGTATTTTGAACAAAATTTCTATCATATATCTCACACATATTTATTCTTCTTTCAAACACGAATGTTGATGTCTAAACATGAAGTTTTAGACAACACAACCCTCATGTGCGCTACCCCTATGCATTTATATGCTAGGGTAGCAACTGCCATTTCTTTGTTTCTCTCATATGTCAAGGCACAAATCTTGTAAAGGTAATAGAGAAGCTAACCTATCAAAATTTGAATCAACATGACTATATTTGAAAATTTCCTGAGAAATTTCCAAAAGTAAAGCTAATACAGTGTGCTCACATCCATATTGACTAATAAAAAAATGGATAAAAATTTCAACTCAAACTCTAAGAGCTTATGAGACTTACTCAAAGAGCCTAGAAGTATATGTATACACCTTCATAGCCTAAGTATTTTCTCCATGATTTCCATTGTTAGAATTGCAAGGCTACAATAATGAGGCACCTTGAAGAAATTTTAAAGCCACTTGAAAGTAACGACCAGTGATTTCAAGGTCGCTACCTCCCATAGTCTACAACATCTATTGAAGCTATGCTAGACTTCTAAGGAAGTTATCATTTTAAACATTGGATTGCATCAAATCACAAGAATAATTTTAGGATATGTATAGATGGAGAAATAAGGATAATTAACGTCAATAAGACCTTCAATCTGTCTGCAGAGTGTTTAAGATCCTTGGCATCTTTTAGTACAGAACTTCCTGTAGCTTTCCCATGGTCTCTTGTAATAGGACTTGTAGCAACTGCTCCATTAGGATCCCTTCCTGTAACTCCATTATATGTAATAGGTCTCACACCATGCATCAGTGGTACATGCAAGTTATCAAATTTTCTTGATTCTCTGGGAAATGTTGACAATTCACCATTAGAGCCATCAACTGCTTCTCTGTTCTTGACCTTTTTAAGAGGCTTATGTACCTTTGGATCACTTTTATTCTTTCACTATCCTTGCACTGAATCACCCTCTAACACAAAGCAGGAAGACATCATTGTGAATTTTTTTTAAGAATTAAGCACAATGATTTATGATCTTGATGGAAATGTAGGACACACAAAAGAATAAAAATTTGAATGAAAATATAACAAGTGCAACATATTATAGACAAATATAAAAGAAAATAAAAATAATCACGAAGTGAAAACCAAATCAAAAGAAAGGATTTGCAGAGACATACCTTTATCAGAAGTATTTGGTTTTGGCTTCCATTTTTCTTGTTGTTTGGACTTGTGTATTCCCGCTACAACATCATTCCCCTTCATTTCTTGGTGTAATATTCTTGTTTCTGCTTGAACCTTTTCTAGATACTGTTGAGCTACATCATTTAATCTCTTTCCATTGACAGAGCTATGTTTACTCTTTTTTGGAAGATAATTTGAGTGGTTCAATGAGCCCACAGAATTTGATGGTCGGGTCATTACTTGATCCTTCTTATCGTTACTGGAAATCACATATGGTTTTAGAAATTTTTCATATTGAACTAGCTCAGGTTGTTTGATATCAAGGGAAGGTTCAGAATGAGGAGCTCCTGGAAGTTGAAGCTGCTCTTTATTTGCTTCCATCTGACCTTTGCCTAGTTGTCTTCCATTTAACAAAAGAAGAAAAGTTGAATGAAAATATAACAAGTGCAACATATTATAGACAAATATAAAAGAACATAAAAATATTCACTAAGTGAAAACCAAATAAAAAGAAAGGATTTACAGAGACATACCCTTATCAAAAGCATTTGGTTTTGGCTTCCATTTTTCTTGATGTTTGGACTTGTGTATTCCTGCTACAACATCATTCCCCTTTATTCATTGGTGTAATATGCTTTTTCCTGCTTGAACCATTTCTAGATACTGTTGACCTACATCATTAAGCTCTTGATCTTGACAGAGCTATGTTTACTCTTTTTTGGAAGAGAATTTGAGTGGTTCATTGAGCCCACAGAATTACTTGATCTTTCTTACCATTACTGGAAATCATTATTGGCTTCAGAGATTTTACATCTTGAATTGGCTTAGGTTGTTTGATATCAAGGGAAGGTTCAAAATGAGGAGCTCCTGGAAGTTGAAGCTGCTTTTTATTTGCTTCCATCTGACCCTGGCCTAGTTGTATTCCATATAACAAAAGAACAAAAGTTGAATGAAAATATAACGAGTGTAGCATACTATATTCCATATAATAAGCTGCACTTGTTATATTTGAATGAAAATATAACAAGTGCAACATATTATAGACAAATAGAAAAGCACATAAAAAGAATCACTAAGTGAAAACCAAATCAAAAGAAGGATTTGCAGAGACATACCTTTATCAGAAGTATTTGGTTTTGGATTCCATTTTTCTTGCTGTTTGGACTTGTGTATTCTTGCTACCACATCTTTCCCATTCATTGCTTGGTGTAATATTCTTGTGCCTACTTAAACATTTTCTAGAGACTGTTGACCTACATAATTTAAGATCTTTCTCTTAACAGAGCTCTGTTTACTCTTTTTTGGAAGAAAATTTGAGTGGTTCATTGAGCTCGAAGAATTTGACGATCGGATCATTACTTGATCTTTCTTACCGTTACTGGAAATCATAATTGGCTTAAGAGATTTTACATCTTGAATTGGGCAGGTTAAGAATGAGGAGCTCTTAGAAGTTGAAGCTGCTCTTTATTTTCTTCCATCTAACCCTGGCCTGGTTGTATTCCATACATGGAATTACGAGCTTATGTATTCTCATCTTCACCCATATGGTCTTTTGAACAATCACTTGTCTTGCGATCTTTGCGATTCTCTATCCCAATATTATTTTGATGAGATGCAAAATATTTATGACCACTTTCAATTTTGACTTCTTTCACTTGGTCAAGTAATCTTTCTTTGCAAACTTACTTCATAGAAATTGGCACCATCATACTTTCTATTTTCATGACCCTGCCCAAACCTTTATTCTCATCTAGTTCATTATGTTCATATTTCGATATGTCAGTCCAAAGGATTTGCTCATTTGATGCTTCTTTTGCTTATTTCTTGTATGCATCAGATCCCTTTGGATTTTCTTTCTCTGACTCACCCATGATTTCCCTTTCTTTCCTTCCATGATGGGAGTCCCTTGAAGATTATTTTTTTGGAAGTTTCAAATTAGCTATAACATTCTTTGCTAATTCTGTATCGAGATCCTTTATTTCTTTATATTTTATTTTGTTCCCACTAGATGTCCCTTTGTCTTCCTTTGATCATCATAAATCCTTAATTGACTCAAAGTCATTTCTATTTGTGGATGGACCTTCCAGAAACTCCGTCTTGACTATCAAATTTTTAGGTTCTTTTGAAATTTTTTTATCATCTCTTTCTAAAAATTGCGGCAGAATATCCCGAATAATTGTAAGCAAGGAACCCACAGGAATATGATATGATGTCATAATATGCTCCAACACAAGTAGAAAAACAACAACATACCTTTAGTGATCAACAAAAGATGTTTGGATCCAACAAAAAGTAAGAAAACAAACAAATCCCTATCTAGAAAAGACAGAAAGGGGAAATCATACCTGGATAATGGAGAAAGGACACATAGAAGAAACCATATGTTAACTATAAGATGTTTAATATGTCCAATCATGTATGCCAGTATGTTGGTGGAATAAAATTGTAACCTAGGGTAACAAATATTTGTGGGTTTTTTACAAAAAAAATAGATCATGAATTTAAATCTTTGCTAATGATAGATTAATCTACAACCAATAAAACCTATCTTGTTGAAAAAAATATGCAAAATATTGATCAAAATCATTCCTAGGAAATTTTTGTTTAATAAACTGTGAAGAATTGAATAATATTTTTTGCTGAGTCTAATCAAGTTTATTTTCCTTGAATTAAACACTTCCCCCCTCTATCAGCACCCTGAAGCATAGTTTTCAATTATGGAAATGAATTCTCCTAGTGAAAAGGGTAAGATGAGCCCCAAAAAGTCACTTTAAATTCAAAATTTTGCTCTTCCTGCAATATTTTTGAAAAAATTTGGCATCAAATGCGAGTCTGCTGATTTTTTCTACAACGACTGTTGAAGCATTACACACTGGCATGAAATAGTTAAGAAAGGTAACTGATTCTATCCAAAGACACTGCTGAGAAAAGTATATTGTTCTTTCCTTTGACCATGGTTAAAATAGGAAAATACAGATTAGAATTTCCCAATAAAATGTGCTATTTATCCATAAAGCTAGTCAAAAAATTTCAATATTATCAGTTCGCGTAGACAAAACTTGTAAGAATTCTTGCCCTTTAATACATCATTTTTTGTGCTTAATCTCCCTTGCATGTTGCTAGGAGTTGTTCATGGACTACTAAAAATGCCACTTGCTAGAAATTTAGGAACAACTTGCTATAAATTTAGGAAAAACTTGGTAGAATAATTTGCTAAACTGTCTACTTAAATTTGCTCAAGAAAATTATTTAAAATGTTCAATACATGGATTCAAAATGCATGACTGAAGTAATCTCTAATTCAAGGGTTGGTAGAATTAAGAGTGCTTCAGAAACCAGATCAATACATTTTGTGCAAATGTGGGGTATTTTTGGTAATCTTGGTTGGAACTCGAAGTTTGCAGATAATGTAATTCTATTGTAAAATCTCTGCATACCTAGTGGGTTCTACAATTTTTTCTGAGCAATAATTTCTAGAGGAGGGGCCATTTTATAGGTCACTGAGTCTATGAGTAAAGTGGCATTTTCAAAATATGGGCACAATTTTTTTTACTTGTGCGTAAAGATGAATAGATGATTACATTTTAAGAGGTTCTGTTCATTATCATTGTTCATTTTATTGTTTTCTTTTCTGATAATGGAATTCTAGTGTAAAATATCTGCATACCTTGTGGGTTCTGCAATTTTTCCTAAGCAATAATGTGTAAAAGAAGGGTTATTTTAGGGTGATTCCATGAAGATGGGTAACACTTTTTGGCCAAATTTGGCGATGAAAACCTGATTTTTTACTCATGTGCTAGATAGAAGCCCTCAAAAC
>LPNX010560494.1:2080-17768 GCA_001517045.1 Pseudotsuga menziesii
TGGTTCTCTTGGCTATCGATACACAAGATAGACTTGTGTAGACAATCGAGTATGACATGGTATTGTTCCAACCAGTCCATGCCGATAAGAATATCATATGATCGTCAAGGTAGGATGTTCAGGTTTACCTTATTAAGGAAACCATTTAGGTTTACTTCACATTCTTTAAAAATTTCCAAAACCTTTTGTTTCGTACTGGTGGCTAACTGTACCATCCAAGGTTTATCATGCTTTACTTTTCCTAACTTGCATAAATCAACAATATTAGGTGCAACATAGCTTCGGCAAGCATCGGGATCAATAAGTATTGAAACATAGGTGTTCAAGATCTTACCTTCAATCTCGACCATTGTAGCTTGATGGTCTGCATGTCGGCCATCTAATGATGCATAGATTCCTGGGGTTCCCACTATATCCTCAATGGTAGGTTCTTCTTCCAGGTTATGCAAGACTCCATTGTTCTTGTTCCCATTAGGAGCTGGTACATAAAGCTTCGTACCAGTTTTTTTGATGTTCTTGTTCGCTTGAAAGCTATTATTTTTCTTTCTATAAGGCTGCGAGTTTGGCCCACGATTACAGTTATACGAAACATTTCTAGACTTTTCTCAGTTTCAGTTATGGTTTTCTTGTCGTAGCTTCCCATGCTCATAGCAGAGGCGGGCCTTGTATAGTGCAGTATCCAGTGTCTTTAGAATGTTGAATTCTATCCTATCCTGAAAATTTGGGAGGAAGACATCCTAGGAACTATTGGAGCTTCACCTTCTCTTCTTTGATATATGGTACATAATGCAGCAAATCTAGAAATCTATTTATAAATGCGTCCATAGTCATGGACCCCATGTGTAGTTCATGGAACTCTTTTACCTTGTGGTCGAAGAACCTTTTTTGACATGTATTTTTCTTGGAAAATATTTCGTAATTTTTCCCATCTTATTTCTCGCAGCTCATCTTTCTTGGTGTGCTTTAAATCTCACCACCATCTCGTTGCCTTACCATTCAGGTTATAGATGGAAAGCCTAGCCTACATCACACTTGAATAGTTATGCACCTGGAAATACTTACTCATTCCCACCAACCATTCTTCAGCCTTTTCTCCTGTATTTACTTCACCTTCATAGGTCAAGGCTCTTATTTTTTGAAACCCCCCCTGAAGAATGTCATCACTTCTTTGCCTCTTTCTTTGTGGAGAAAGTGAGTCATCACTAGCAGGACTGTGATGATCTCCTTTAGTTGCTTCAGGTGTACCTTATTTTTCTACTTCTCTTGGCCTGCTAGCCCACTCATGGTACGGTTCTCTTTTGGATCTGTTGGTTGACTAGGTAGGTTTACCTTACGGGCTCTCTCTTGTCATGTTATGTAATAATCCTTCATTTATAGCTTGTTGTTCCTTTCTTTCATTTAGACTGTCTTCTCTGACACTTTTCAGTTCAGCTTGAAGGTTGTGCGAATTTGTTTAGCACATTAGAGTTTAGTTTGACCACCAAGTTCACTTCCGGAGTGGGGGTGGTCATTTCTTCCGACTGGCTGTTTTCTTCCTCAATATTCATAAACTGAATAGCGCTGTAAAAAAAAATTCCTGAAACAGAAAAATTTGAATAGCAGCAAAAAAATTCTATTAGTAACAAAACTTACTTATCATACTTTATCTTTTCTGCGTGAATGCCTGGTGCACCCATAAGTCTCTCAGTATTGAAGCTAGGCTCTGATACCACTTGTAATCTCCCCAAAAATTGGAAAAAAAAATTATAGGCTAGTGAAAAACTACCCAAAGGGGATCATTATTACTCATGCGGAATTACATTCGCTACTTATACTTTAGGTCTCTTCAGAAACTGCCCTTATTGTCTTGTTAATCTCTTATCCATTTAATGATTATTAGTTCATTTACTTCTTATGTCTTAATTCTGTTATTTAACCTATTTGTACATCTTAGTTATTACTATTTGTGAATTAATAAATTGTATAGATCATTATTTTACCCCTCCACATGTGTGCTTGGTTTATTTAATAAAAACTAACTTAACTTTGTTGATGGAAATAAAGTGGTGGAGTGGCGGGACTAGTTCTCCCATGATGATATGAGAGGTAAGGTATTACTTAGTTACGCGGGCTTACTTAGTTCAATCAAACTAAGGAACCTTTCTCTTTTACTTACGTAGTTCACTACTATGCGACGGGATCGAGTGTAAAGTGTGTTTGACCGTCTTGATCCTAGAGGACCCACTGCTAGTTGTTATGCTGCTTATCGACTTGGATTTATAACTTGGTAAGTGTTGTTATCATCAATTTAGCTATTACGACTAAATTTCCTGTACATTGATTATTCTTCATTATGGTTTTGAATTCGTCATTCTAGATGTCATTAATATCTTTATTCGTGCTATGTATATTTTTACTATACTTTTTAACATCTCTTATGTTCTTTTATTGGCAGGTTATTATGTTGGTTTGAAGAGCAGACCCTTTGGATTTCTATAGGCATAGAGGTTATCATGACATACTTTGTATGCCTTGATGCTTAAGCCTAAACACCTTGTTACTAAGGTAATTAAAACCCTAAGCTCTAAACCTATGGACTAAACATTATCTACATATCTAATCCAGGGTTCTTTGACTTTAGACTAGTGCAACATATGTCTAAGTATTATTGTAATACGAACATAGTGCAAGATTTGTAAGATGTTAACATTGATGTTAAAGTTTGGGGCGACATGATATATGGTATAAACCATATGTTTTCAGCATTTAAGCGCTATTATGGAGGGTGGCATTAAACGATCCCTTGTAACAAGGCTCAACTATGGGAGTGAGTTTCATGATTCATTAATGGAATCCAGCCTGGTGCATTTAATGCTTGTTGAAAAGCGTGACATCCTTCCCTTAGGCTTGGCTCACAATGGATGTGCGTTGTATTGTCATTTGGGGTTTCTTCATTTTGGCTCTATGCAGAGGGATGGCCATGGAGGCGACCTCCAGACTGTGATGTAAGCCTGCATAAATTTATAATCCTGTGCATTGATTTGGTTTACAGTTTTTGAAAAGATGGCATACTCCTCATCCCCATATTGGTTTTTGCTTCCAGGTGCCGAAAGGAATGGAGGAGCGACGTCGCTACAACATTGTTGGCTCCAAGCATTACATTCGTGGCCTCGGTAATCTTGCTAATCAAGCTTATGCTTGTCACCTTTCAACCCTTTGGGCAGAGCTATGTTTCAAATAGTTGTTAGGTTGGGGTTTGATGTTGTAGCGAATTTGATTTCGCCTTCGCTCTTATGAATACAGACTTGGTTTCTTTTTAATGTTGAGGCATTATGCCATGAATCATTTCTTAGGCCATTCGGCTCTATGTAAATTTGCTTTCAATTATGTAAATCGTTAATGTTTTGGTTTTGGGATTTTATAGCCATGGACCATTCGGCCATTCGAATCTGTGTAAATTTGCTTGCAATGGTGCCATAGCCCATTGGTACACTTGTGTAAAAACCTTGTCCTCGGCCTTTAATGGTGATTGTGTACAAACGTTGGGATCTCTGTGTAAATAGATGTAAGTATTGGTTTTATAAATGTAATTGTTAACTTGATATGTGGTGTATGTGATTTCCTTCTGCGTTTTTATTGGGCACTGTATTTATATAGAGCTGGGTTTTTTAAAACGTAGGTGCATTCACTTACTCGAATGCTCTGCATGTATGGACGCATATTGTTTTTAATACTTACTCTACCATGGTTTAAATTGTGATGTGCATAGCATGATTTCACTGTGTTTAAACTATGGTTAAGGTTGATTTATTTGGGCATTCGCCAGTTAAAGGTTCTCTGTAATACAGCATTACTTAGTTGAAATGGGGAAGGTATAGACAGCGTGGGTATAGGCCAGGCCGTGAATCGCATGCGCCTTCCCACAGTGCTGCGATAGCTTGTATATTACTTGATTTTGGTATTTGGTTCTTATGTGAAAATGGAATGTGTATTAAAATGTTATTTGGCCAAGGTCATGTTGTATCTAGGATCTTACGACCTCACTGCTAGCGTATGCATCGTTATTTTAAAAGGCATTTGATTTATTTGTGAAATTACATCTCATATGCTTAGTGTAAAATCATGGCCTATGTAGTGATATAAATAATAGATTGATATACAGGGTTGATTCTTGTTCAATTCATTACGATATGGTTTTTATGTTTTTTCCTTGGGTCTTGACATCCATGGGGATCGATGTCGCAACCTCTGTCGCCAACTGGGTTTTAATGTAATGTAATGAATGTATTTTAAATAAAAACAATCTGAGCTTGCATGCCCATAGGATTTGATTCATGTTACTGTTTGCAATATATGGATTTATGATATGATTCCTATGTTGTTTTACTATGATATGATTCACTGTATAATATATATTATTTAATTTGACTATGGTAATGTTTATTGAGTTATGTAATTAATCATAATAAATTCTTTAAACATACTATGTATAAAATACATAGTATTAAAATACTTGTTAACATTTGTATTCGGGCATCATGTGTCATGATCCCTAGACTTAACGACACTTCTTCGTGGAGGTCAAGTAGATAGATGGCTTAGGTCTACTAGGCTAGGAAACTCTAAACATCCTTGCATGTTGGATTTCCCTCGTATAACGTGGTAGCTCTTCAGTACTTTGATGAGAATACAGAAATTCAAAATTTCATTTAATCACTTATAAATAAGTATGATAAGTATGATGATGATTAATATTTTTCTCGAGCCGTTTTCGCTTGAAATTCATTAAATTCTTGTCAGTAACCCCTAGCGCTTACCAGAGCCCATACTCAACGCCTATAGCAAGGAGTTACAAGCATAGTGCAATTCCAGAGCTTTCGCTGGCAACACCAAATGCTAAGATGTACTTGTACAATACACCTAGGGATACAATGGCCAAAGATCCGATGCTCCAGAGCTTATGCTCAACACCAACATGGAATGCTCGAGAGCTTATGTCCAACATTTCCAAATTATATTTTCATGTGTTCCAGAGCTTTATGATTAATACAGATGTAAGTACTCATGTACTCCAGAGCCTTTCGCTCAACACAAAACATCTCATCGATCATGTGCTTCAGGGTCCACACCCAACACAAAACATTTCATCAATCATGTGCTTCAAGGTCCATTCCCAACACAACCAGCATATATAAACATATATATCATCAACAATTGGCTTACACCCAATATACAAAACAATCATCATGTTCATATGTAGTGGCGTCTTCGACTCGATATAAAATAAAACATCAATATAATCATCATGATCAATAGGCTCATGCCTATAAATGGTAGATCCAAAATCTGGGATATTACACTTTCTATCTACTGCATTATCATAGGTATGATGAGGTTATGTTTCAAAAGGAAAATCTGATATTGATTAATAAAATCTAAACAAGCTATTTTTAATATAAAGAATTTTTTTCAATAATATATGTCACCGAAATTGAACCTTAGTATTTTTAACATAAGAAAGTTGTTTTAATATTTATATAATTAATACATTTTTATGGTTAAATAGAAGTCATAAAAAAAATTTCGTTCTAATGGATTGTGAAATTAGTCTTATTTTATTGGTTCAAATTTAACCTTTAATAAAAGATTGTTTATTATATTTTAATATCTATACATCTAAGCCCGAATATGTCTAGACTAAATTGAACCCTAGTATTTTTAAAATAAGGAAGTTATTCTTAATATTTATATAATAAAAACTTAAATAACAGTTAAAGTAGAAAAATTTAGGGATTAACCTTATTTTATTTGTTCAAACTTAACTTTACTACTGCATTGTTAAAAGTATTGAAATTTTTTTATAGTTTTACTTCCATTTGAGGATTTTTGTCCGACTAATTTTTTCTTCCCACTGGTTAGCACCCGATATCACTGCCATATATGTTCCAGTCCTTTTGGTACTTGTGAGAATTGGCTCCACAGTGCAATATTGAAGGTGTACATCATTGTTCATTGTTACTGTGGACTGATTGTTTCCATATGGAGGAATCAGTTTCCTCTATTCATGGACGGGCTTGGATAGGCAATCATCGAGATTGACTCAGCCGTAGAAAATCCTGAAATCTTCATTCTATACAGAATTTATAAACAAATGCATCACCCAGAAATGGTCGCGGGAATAGAAAGGTTTGTAGAAACATAATCAAGTCATTCATAATTACAGGCACTCACTGGGAGATAAAGAACCTAATTACATGTAATTATGTTAGGAAATTTTGTTAAGAAACAACTTCGAATGAGTGAAGGATGGATAACATGTTGTACGATCCAATACTTTCAACAATGGAGCAAAACGTTATAGATGCTTTCGACTACGAATGTCTCTGTGTTAACGAAAATGGCAGATGGACAGTGAATAGTGAATATACCCACCCTATTTTAGATGCCTCACTGCGAATTATTTTTTTGCTGATAGTGTACTTGAGCCCAAATTGGACGCCTGATAATTTGAAGAAGATTATTATAATAATATATAATTTGAAGAAGATTATTATAATAATATATTTTTAGGGTTATAACCAAGCCAACTACAAGACAATGAATACGTATGTGAGCTTTCCTTATTCCTTTAAAATAACAAGAAGATGAATTTTCAAGACCAAAAACTTGTTTGTATAAGAAATAACTTGTTCAATTTTTATCAATCAATATCAATTTTTTCTTTTGAAACATAACCTCATCATCGTTGTGATAATGCAACTGATAGAAATCCTAGATATACTAATGTAACCTCTCTCATTTGACAACCATCGTGAGTTGTAATCTTTGCGAGACATTCTCCTCTTATAATGTCGTTAATGTTGATGGGAAAATGTACACGATCACAGTAAAGAGAGGTTGTAATGTAATTACTCATGTAAAATTTGCGAGCAGGAGGGATGGGCCTAATTATTCGATGGCATTCAAAAGTGATCAAAATATGGCCTGGCATGTTACAACAATGAAGCCTTCCAGCACAGGAGACCATCCAGCTTGTCTAAATCAATATTTGTTTGTATAGTTTCATGGATGTCACCAGATATATCAATCAGTTGCATTCCCAATCCATACTGTTGCACTAATATTGTATTATTTCCATAGACAGTAAGGAACTCTAGATGAGATCTACTAGGAAAATGGATGGTATCTTCCCTTCTCAATTTTCCATCGAGTTTGAAATAAGTTTTCAAATAAATGTTGTACGTACCTCTAAATCTTCCAACATGATTAGTCATTAGGTACATATTTCCTAGACTTTGAATATCCCAACCTATTTCAAGTCTTAGGTACATATTTCCTAGACTTTGAATATCCCAACCTATTTCAAGTCTTATGGCTGATTTTTTTTTATTAGAAATTATTTTCGGGTAATTTAGAATATCAATATCCCAAATCACATATTTTTCTGCATAAATTTCTCTGTATTTGTGAGTTTGTCCTATTTTTATATTTGCTATTTCCACACAATCTTTAGATTTCTTCCATGAATATAGTGGTGAATGATTATCAACCGATTATTATAACTATTGTAATAGACATATGTAATCAAATCGATCTAGGACAATTCAAAATTAAAGGTTTATCAAAACCGTGGTGATATTTTTCTGTGTAGTCCTCATGGAATGAGATAGGAACCACGAGTCTCAACATTGAAAAAAAAAATATTGTGTCGAATCAGCTATGAACAAGTCTTCCCTCCTTTCGTTTACCAAAAAGGATTCTAAATTGTAGTCCCAAAAAATATTTGCCAGCTCCGCGTCCAACTCTCGACCCATTCTCTTTATATCTAGGTCACATATATGTGATATATTTTGTATCTTGAAATTATATTCTGAATAAAAAATATAAAGGTTGTTATTGTATTTTGCTTTCTTTGTAAAAGGTTTTCTGAACTAATTTTTTTTTTGACTCTTTCTTATTGTAACTAAATTTATTTTTGGGCTCTTTGTTATTGTTGCAGCTGCAACTATTTTCCCAAATTTTTTAAATTTTGGACCTTGCTTTTGATTTTATCTTTCCTGGAATTGTTTGGATTTTTGAACTCTGTCTTTCCTCTGCTACAAATTTAGATTTTCTTGAGTTTGATTTGAGGTCAATAATTTCCTTCGTTTCGGAAGTTGGATGATCTAAATATGCCTTTGTCACGCCAATGCTTTTAATTGTGGAGTTTGTATATTTTCAGAGCTTAACATTTGCTCTCTGAGTGTTTTGTCTTATCACTATCGAAGTTCAGTGGAAGTTTGAGTCGGAGTTTTAGTTCTCTATGCCGCCGTTGTTTCGGAAGTGAAACGAACTAATTTTATTGTTGCCCACCCGAGAGTCTTTTGAAGACCTAATGCTTTGTTTTTTTTCGATGATTTGATTTTATCGTTATCGGAAGTCATTTGACGAAGGAATCGAGGCATTAGTACTCTATGCCGCTGATGACAGTCTTGTTATTTGTCAATGCACGTTATCTATTTTGTTTTATTTCTCAAAACTTTATATTTTTAACTGTCAGCGATTTTGCTTTATCACTATCGGAATGATTTTTGTCATTGATCGAAGGCCTTGTCCATTGCCTTACTGACACTGCGGAGATGCTTAGATTAAACTCGCCGATCCGTAGTCCTTATTTCTTTCGATCGTCGATGATTTTCTATTGTTGTGAAAGCCGTAGTGAGAATGTCTTCCGTCGCTACGGCTGCGTAGTGAACTATCTTGCCAATGTTTAGTGTGTTCAAGTTCCGATGCTCTATTGAATAGTGTTACGTTTTTCGATACATGACTTCGACGGCATTTAGTGCTTTATATCGTCGACATTGCGAAAAATTTCAGCTTTGTCTCACCAATACTGCGGATTGTTTTGTGTCTCGAGCCGCTGATACGTAGCTCTTAGAACCCCTGATCGTGGAAGCCGTAGTTTGTATGTCTTCTGTCATTGCGGCTCCTTAGTGAACTAATCGTCCGATGCTATAGAGGTTTCGACTGTCGATTGGTTTCTTTTCCCATCGTCTTTTTCATTGGAAGGCCTATATATATTCGGATAGGGTATTATTTTATTATTACCCTTGTGAACTCACTTTTGCTATGTCCCTGTCGAGTCGAACTGTACCAACGACGCTTAGCTATCGACGGTTTTTAGCATTTGGGAGTGCCGACACTGTGGAAGGATTGAGGACTAATTGTCCGACGCATAGTGCTTAGAGCCTCCGATCACCGACATTATTTTTGTTGCAGAACCCATAGTCTTTATGCTCCCCACCGTTGCGGCTGTTTAGTGGATTATTTGCCCAATGCTTAGCGTCTTTTGCTTCTGACTGCCGATAGGGTTTTCCCATCGATTTTGGTGTGCTTTTACTCTGTCTTTTGGATAAAGCTTGGTGGAATGCTTCAAATGCTCTGCTATGGATCTGTTGAATGTGAACTATTTCATTTTCAGCTAATGTCCATTAACTGTGAGATCGTTCTAACTCTTTGAACCTATGTTCTTGTTATGAATGCGCTCTATTTTATTCTATGAAATTTCCACTGTGAGTAATGAAGGTTTTTTCATAAACAATAAGCTATCTTGTTGTTCATGTATATTTATTAATGTTCATGTGTTTTGAAATAAGTAACAACTATTTGTGATTTCTCTTAATGCATGCACAGAAATACATTACTCATTGATAAATGATAATCTTGCTCCCTAGGGATAGGTTAGATAGTTAGTTTTAGTTTCTTGCTGTGTGTGATTTAGATGCGAAAGAGTTAAGACGAGAGGTAAGAACCTGCGCATCACATTGTGACCGCTCCTCGTCTTCTCTATCAATCTGCATTTTTAGATAGGCACTTGCACATCATACTTAAACATAATAAACTAAAAAATACACACGGTGGACCAGGCCATAACCGGTAAAACCCTTTATTTTGTTACTTAACCTACGGTAGTCGGACCGTAAACTAGACGAATTCTCCATACCAAACAATAACGGGCTAGTTAGGAACATTATTGGGGAGAATCCCTAAATGTTGTTACCTGCGATTTTCAAGGCCTCAATAGTTATGTAACTCAATTTCTTTTCAGTTGAAGGACAGTGAGTACCTCAAAAAATGTCAAGGTGGGAGGATAGCCTGTCCCCCATGATTTCCTTCCATAAATTCCAACCTCGAGTGTTGGACGTGAAGCTTCCAAATAGTTTTTGGGACTACCACTTAGAATCATGTCCAATAAACGAAACGGGGAAGACTTGGTCATAGGCGAGGACATAATATGTGTTTGTTTCAATGTTCAAACTCTCCATTTCTATTTCATAATGGTTCTAGTAAACCTATACTTTTGATGGTTCTGATAAACCTATATTTTTAAGTCATCCAATCAATTTATTACATATGTCTATTACAATAGTTATAATAATTTGCTGATAATCATTAACCACTATATTCATAGTAGAAATCTAAAGATCCTAAGGGTGGAAATAACAACTATAAAAAGCACCACAAACTAACATATACAGAGAAATTTATGTAGAAAAATATGCGATTTGGGATATTGATATTCTTGCTCAGAATTATTTTTAATTAAAATGAATCATCACTCAAACTAACATATACAGAGAAATTTATGTAGAAAAATATGCGATTTGGGATATTGATATTCTTGCTCAGAATTATTTTTAATTAAAATGAATCATCACTCAAATTTTTTGATCTGAAAGAGTACAATGAGATATTCACCATGAGAGTTGAAACACGTTGGAATATTCAAAGTCTAGGAAATATGCACCTAATGACTAATAGTGTTGGAAGATTTGAAAACTTATTCCAAACTCTATGGAAAATTGAGTAGGAGTTCCTTACTGTCTATGACAATAATATAATATGTGTGCAACAATATATATTGCAAATGCAACTGATTGATATATATCTGGTGACATCCGTGAAATGATACAAACAAATATTGATCGAAGGCTCCAGTGTCACTAACATGGGAGGCCATATTTTCACACATTTGAACGTCGTTGTATAATCAGGCCCATCCCTCCTGCTCACTAATTTTACAAGAATAATTACATTACAGCGTGGCAAGATATTGTCATTTCTGTTTACTGTGATCCTCACCGTTTTCCCATCAACATTAGCAGCATTATTACGGGAGAAGGCCTGGCAAAGATTACAACTCTAGATGGTTCTCAAATCAGAGAGGCTGCATTAGCATAGGCTTTCTACCTGCTGCATTATCAAAGCTATGATGACGTTATGTTTCAAAAGAAAATTTTGATATGAATTGATAAAAATTCAACAAGTTATTTTAATACAAAGAATTTTTTTTGGCTTCTTGTTATTTTAAAGAAACAAAGGAAAGCTTATACATACATTGGAAATCTCAACAAACCTCCCCACTTCTATAAATGGTAGGTCTAATAAACCATGAACCACACATCCAAGTAATAATATGTGTCAACCAAATTGAACCTTACCAGTTTTAACATAAGAAAGTTGTAGTCAATTATTTTATTTGTTCAAATTTAGCTTTTAATAAAACATTGATTATTATATTTTAATATCTATTTATGTGAAAAATATTTGTATGTCAACAAACGCTCAACTGCACAAAGCATTGATTATTATATTTTAACATTTATTTATGTTAAAAATAATTGTATGTCAACAAAGGCTCAGTTGCACATTCAAGCCAATATATGAAATATGTTTCTAAGAAATTGAACCCCAGTATTTTAAACATAAGAAGTTGTTTTTAATATTTATATAATGAATAGTTTTTATAAAGGTTTATAGATTCTGGACACACTTGTTTAGTTTTAGTTTAATTTTAATTTTAGATTACAAAATTTTAGATACATCTATAAAATCAATCTAGATAGTATACTTGTCACATTCTCTTTAGTAAATGAAAAATCATAAATTGTAATTATAGTAAACTCCAAAATTCTAAGATATATAGAATAAGCTTAATTACACTTTACTGGAAATATTTGTTTTACTTGAAATATTTTTTTATAATTTTACTTCCGTTTAAGGATTTTTATCCCTGACTAAGTGTTTTCTTCCCACTGGCTAGCGCCCGATACCATTGCCATATATGTTCCAGTCCCTTTTTGTACTTCTGAGAATTGGCTCCACTGTGCAATATTGAAGGTGTACATCAGTGTTCATTGTTACTGTGGACTGATTATTTCCATATGATTCGTTGACGGGATTGGATAAGCAATCATCGAGACTGACTCAACTGTAGAAACTCCTGAAATCTTAATTCTATACAGAATTTATAAACAAACGCATCACCCAGAAATGGTCACCGGAATAGAAAGGTTATTACAGGCGCTCACTGGGAAGATGAAGAACCTAATTACATGCAATTATGTTGGGAAATTTTGTTAAGAAAAGTTTTGAACAAGAGAATGATATCGTGGTGTACGATCCAATACCTTCAACAATGGAGCAAAAAGTTATAGATGCTTTCGACTGCGATTGTCTCTCTGCGTTAACTAAAATGGCTGATGGACAGTGAATAGACCCACTCTATTTTGCATGCCTCACTGCGAATTGTTTCTCGCTGATAGTGTACTGGAACCAAACTGGACGCCTGGTAATTTGAAGAAGATTATTATACAAAACATAGTTTCGCAGATAATCGTCTCGGTAATAAAATCCAAGTCATTCTGGGACAGTGATCATATGCTGCATGAAATTCTGCTTCCACAGACAACAATTTCTTTAGACAATGCACGCCATTCTTCAATCGACGGAGATCATTTCATGATTTCAGTTAGGGTTTCTTTGACTGGGATGATTCGTTACACGAATTCCAAACGAGGACCCAGATATGTTCCCAGCAAATCATGTAGAGACTGATAAAATTGTTGATGAAATACTAGAGAAAATACGGTGAGAAAAGTAACGCATATACTCCTTTCCATAAAATTCATAGGAAAAATGCATACAGAAATGGGCACAAGCCCACATTAGATTGTGATCATTAGGTTCTATTGTTCCAAAGCCATGGAGAAGTAATCGTAATTCTGAATGATCTGGGTCTGTGCCTATTACGTTTCATATTTTTTGCACCATTTTTGGAACCTGCATTTGCTCCATGACTTTTCTGTATAACGATTTCTAAGTTTCCCCGTCCCCAATATATTTTCCTAATTATCTATTTACCTCCTCTCGGTCGTGCCTTTCTAAACCCTTTAACGAGCCATCCATCAAATAAATACCATTTTAAATCATGAAATGATTTCCCGTACAGTGGCTCAATCGAAGACTGGCTTGCTCCGTTCAAAGAAATAGCTGTCTGTGGAAACGGCATTTCATGCAGCAGACTGAGTTGCATTTTGTTAGGAAGATGCTGATATGCAAAATATTCTACTGTTCAAATTCTCTGGCATCCAGTTTTCCTCTAGTAAGGTGTGAGTGAGGAAAAATTCGCTGTGAGGCATACATGGTTTTAAATTTAAAATAAACAATTATAAATATATATATACAATTAATAATTAATAATTAATAATAGTTACAATATAAAACATATAATAATATTTAGATAATGAATAATTACAATTATATATAAAAAATAATTTAAAATTTAATTAAATAAACTAATATAAATATTATTAATATTATAAAATATTTATTCAAAATTTTATAAATAAAAAGGATTGATCGTTTAATATAAAAATAACAAGGATTCTTTTAATATCACAAGTTGTAGATACGTATCCCATATATCACCTTGTGATACGTTTTTATCTTTAATCTTTTACAGAGTGTCTTGAGTGTCTTTATGAAATCATTTTGATTGAATATATTTCTAAACCAAAGCCTAGCTAGTAAATCATATTAACTTTGTGAATGCGCAAATAAGGATGCTCAAGAGATCATTTTAGAATTAACAAATTTATTTTGAAAGCAAAATGTAACCAAATTTAGATACTAAATAATATTTTACCAAAATCAAATTTAGATACTAAATAATATTTTACCATTGGTAGAGATCATTTCCGAAGTAACACATTTATTTTTAAAGCTTTTGAAAGTAAATGGTAAGCAAATTCAGAAAACAAATAATATTTTTATTTATTCATGTAAAATGTTCCACCTCAGTACTGTCAATAACCAAGTAGATTGAGGTGGATCACAATAACTCTAGGATTTATAAATTTTAAATTTCCTTTTTACCATATATTAGAGATATATTTTCGAAAGTTTCATAAATCTTTTGATAAAGAGATAACATTGAAACCTTTGAGATAGCATTCAAACCTTTTTCACAAGAAATGATAGGGAGAATAAGATTTGGGGGTTAAGCTTTTAGAAAATGGAAAAGCAAAAAACATTTAAGGCTACCAAGGAGAAATCTTAAAAATTGGAGTGCTTGTGTCATTTTATACATCCACAAGGGGTCCTAGACCTTGGACTCAAAGCCTCATTATTTCTATTTTCAAAAGTGGTGATAAAAATGACCCCTCTAATTATCAAACTATTATGATTAGCGCTCTGTTAGCTAATCTATATGGTATTATCTTAGAAAATAAGATCAATGAATAGTTGAAAATGGAAGGTAACCTGGATAAAAGGCAAGGAGGTTTTGAAAGGCATCATTCAACCATGGACCACCTCGTTAATCTTATGATCATTGGAGAGGAATGTAGAAAATATAATAAGCATGACCTATTTTGTTGCTTCGTGTATTTTATAAAATCTTTTGACAGAGTGCCTAGAAATAACTTGTGGAATAGGCTAGAGGAGCTTAAGGTTCCTTTTGAGTTGAGAGCTTCCTCCAAAGGTCATTTCCAAGTGCAAGAATAATAAGGGGTGGACAATTGATATAAATTTAAAATTGGAATTAAACAAGGCTTCCCCTACCATTTTTGGCATTTACATTGATAATATAGAAAAGTGTTTAGAAGAAGGAGTTTATGTCGATAGAATCTTGGTTGGGATAGTTATCATCCTCCTACTTTGTGCTGACGATATTGTTCTTATGAAAATTACGGTAATGACTCATTCTTGTCTCCATAAGCAATTAAGAATTCTTAAATATTTATCATGGGTATATAACATGGCTATGACTAGATACATGATGTACAAGCATAAGATAAATAACATGGGAAATGAGAGACTACCTAAAAAAGTCAACATTTTGTAGCGCATTGATAACAACCACTTATACTATGAAACGAGAACTCGACACAGTTCTCATTTTTCTCTCTCCTAATTTTAGTAGCTATTATTACCTCTCTTTCAAAAAGGGTTGATACCAGTATCACACATTTTCATTTCGAGGCATTTTTTTGGGCCCTTGAATCATCTTTGTCTTAAAGTATTTTTAATTTATATTTTCAAGTGTGTTTTTGAGAAATTGAACAAAATAACATACATTTAGAAGCAAGTTATAATGAAAACCATATACATTTTGCAATTTTTTCTTTAAAACACGACATTTTTATGGACAAAATAAGACATTTTTATTGACAAATTTGTAAAAAAATCTAGAAAATAAAAACATTGAAAATCATTTTAAATGGATTTTTCATAGATATTTTGTATAAAAATGATTCTATTTTATATTATTTTCCAAAAAGTGATGATTCACATAAATTCAAGAAAAACTATACCACATATTTGTAAATAACATATTAAAAACATTCTATATAGAAAATTTATTTCTAAAACAAAGTGTGGAAGTCAA
>LPNX010560494.1:17854-34437 GCA_001517045.1 Pseudotsuga menziesii
CCCCCTAACTCTCTACAACATTACATTAAATCCCCCCCCTAACCCCCTAAACTGCCCTCACAACATTACATTAAAAAATAAAAATAAAAATACCCCCTAACCCCTAAACTCCACCCCAACCACACAACATTACATTAAAAAAGTATAATTTTTTTTTTTATAAACCCTCTCCCTAACCCCGACAACATTAAATATAACTCTTGCTTCCTGGTGAGAATGAAGGGAATCCAACCCAATAAAAAAACACACACACAACATGTTCGAAAGCATAACTCGAAAACTCAGAATTGGTTGAAACTGAAAGAAAAGGTCATCCGTTTCTTCACAGTTTGGGATTCTCGTTAATGAACTAAATATTATATCAATATAGTATTCACCTCTTCTACGTCATACCGAAAGATTTCACCAGGGTAAATTGTGGCAGGATTGATCATGAATTCACGCTGGACGGTTTTAATAATGGGGCTTGGTGAGGCATACCTTTTCACAGAGCTTAGGACACCATGAAAACGCTTTCTTTGAGGGGATTTGCATTTTTCTCATCAAATTTGTGTAGTTACCTCAATTCACTCTGAATTTGTAGTGGCGTTATTTATGATTTTGTAGTGGCGTTATTTATGATTTTGTAGTGGGTTTATTATCCTTCATTCTCCACTAAACAGAGTAACTAATTACATTTATTATATCTATGTTTTTTCAACAAATTTATAGGTTTGAAGTAGATCTGTTAAAGAAATTCACCATGAGTTTGCATCCTGAACAATCCCGTCCAAGGGAAATTTCAGCAGGTAGATATCAGTTTGGATGGAGAGCCTCACCAGATGCAGCCATATGTAAAGAACCCACCAAGCACAACTACGCCACCACCACCATCAGTCCTACCCTGATAGCCATTGTTGTAGTTCTACGCAGCGCTTTACTTGTGTTAAGTTACTACAAGATTTTTGCCAAGTATTGCAAAGCTTCTCGATGGAGACCTTTTTTCAAGAGGAGATGTAGGAGTTTAGACTCTAAAGAAAATAGACAAGTTTATGCTTATTCACAGGAAGGATTCCAATTCCAAGATGAAGGCTAGCAGATAATTACTTAATCAAATGGCCTAGATGAAGCTGTGATTAGATCCATTCCTCTGTGTAGATGAGCAGGCTCCGCTCCCTCGGCAGCTAAAGAGCCTCCCCTTACTATACCAACAAGGGGCAGCTCTTTGGCTGCCAAGGGAGTTGAGATCTGCTCCCTCCCCCCTCTTCCTTCCTCCCTCCTCCCTTGAGCACTGTAATGTTCACGAAGTCCTGGTGAACGAAGGGAACAAGGCTATCAGCTACATTTCCACTTGTAAAATCTCTGTGAGAAAAATATCCATATGTGTCTACTGCAACATTTGGAGCTCTCGACCAGACCCTCACCAACCGACCTATCGCGCGAGGGCCAAAAAGTAACACTCCGGCTGTCTGTTAATAGCGTTATAATAGCATATAAATGAAAACCCCAAAATTGAAATGGAGCTACTTTCTTCTGGGTCGCTCTATTAATCCTTGTGGGCACCGAGACCAACCACGTGAGAATATACAAGTTGATTCTTATTCACATGAAGGATTCCAAGACCCAGAAGGCTGGCAGATAATTACTCAATCATATGGCCTGGATGAAGCTGTGATCATATCCATTCCTATGTGCAGATGAGCGGAGCTCCGCTCTCTTGGTAGCCAAAGAGCCGCCCCTTACTGGTGACACCATTCTGAGAATCACGCCACCAATATGAGGCAGCTATTTTGATGCCAAGGGAGCGGAGCTCCGCTTTCTCCCCCCTCTTCCTTCCTCCCTCCTACCTTGAGCACTGTAACATTCACGAAGTCTTGGTGAACGAAGGGAACAAGGCTATCAACTACATTTCCACCTGTAAAATCTGTTTGAGCAAAAGATCCACATGTGTCTGCTGCAGCATTTGGAGCTCTCGACCCGACCCTACCCTAACCAACCGACCTACCGCGTGAGGGCCAGAAAGTAACACTTTGGTTGTATGTTAACAGAGTTATAATAGCATATAAATGAAAACCCCAAAATTTAAATGGAGCTACTTTCTTCCAAGTCGCTCTATTAATCCTTGCAGGCGCCGAGACCAACCACGTGAGAATATACAAGTTGATGCTTATTCAAAGGAAGGATTCCAAGACCCAGAAGGATGGCAAATAATTACTCAATGATATGGACTGGATGGATCTGTGATCAGATCCATTCCTCTGTCTAGATGAGTGGAGCTCCGCTCCCTTGGCAGCCAAAGAGCCGCCCCTTACTGGTGGCGCTATTCCGGAGGGCTTGTCCTTTTGAGGGCAAGGAGTTGAAACGGTGCTCGGAGAGGCTTATTAGGCCATTTCCATCATAAATAAACCAGTAGAAAATAATATAATGAATTGTATTCACTCCCATGTTCACTCATTACTATAAAGTTTAGATTGAAACTGTAAGATGAGTCACTTGTTGATAATTGATAAGGTAAGATGACTCACATGTTGATAATTGATTGGATTTACATATGATAACGTGATAAGGTAACTCATATCAGATGTTAGACAACGTTTAGTATGAAACTTTTCAATATTGTCCATTGATGAAATTTTAACAGTTTTTAGAGCTGAATGGGATACTACAGGTCAATCAATATTGTAGTTAAGAGATAAATAATTAAAATCTATTCATTAAGTATTAACATAGATAACATACATGTTAAGACACATGTATTTTGATATTAAAACATATGACAAAATAACATTTTATATATACATATATCTTGGTATTATGACATATGGTAAAGTAGATATTATCTTTCAAAGACTACTTTATACTTACATTGATATTATCCTCTACATATCATATATATATACATATATTTTGATATTAAAAAATACAAAGTTAACATAGTAAGTACAAAGGCACCTTGAGCACTGTACCCCAAGAGAGTAGGCAACCATCTTGTAAATAAGGCCCCAAGGCCATGTTTATTCACCAACTTCCCAAATCCTGCCCTAATACTCCTATACTTCGATGGATTTGCCTACCACAACAAAACTAATAAGAAAAACAGAAGTAATCTGACCAAGAGTAGTCTGATTTCTCAGAAGGTGCTTCTCTGAAAAGCTCAATAGGTTTACAGAAAAGCTCAAAATAGACTTTTAGCAATTCACAAATAAAGCGTGGGAACAAGCTTTCACTTCTATCAGATAACCTTCTCTCAGAATTTTTTTCAGAGCTACCGAGCTGGACTGACCAAGAGAGTAATAATAACTGCATGTTGCATTTGATGAAATCAAGGGGAGTGAGGCCAATATGCGTGAGCCCACAGCTGAAAACACCTCCTAATATACAGGCTGCATAGAAATCAAATGGAGTCATTTTGTCATGGAGATTCTTCTTCAGTTTTCAAGATGTTTATTTATGAATATCATGAAATAACACTGGGAGAGTGACAGGAAGATCATAACTGATCAATAATATGTGCCCAACTAAAATACAATGACATGCTTGCATCGGTGTAAATGGTATGAGTATTAAATGCTATATATGAGGTGGAGACGAGATAAGAATGTAGGATATTCTTGATACATTTCAGGATACTTGGGATGATTGATAATATGCTAGGATATTCCTACGCTCAGAATCTGGATGCCAAAATGAACAGGACATCGAGATCTGATTCCGAAGATAACGTCTAGCATAAACACTAACATTAACATAGCGAATCTATGTTTCAATATCAACTTAATGGTCACAGGGGTTGTACATCTTTATTGAAAAAGAATTACATTTGAAAAATCATATGGCTTGGATAAAGCTGTGATCAAATCCATTTCTATGTGTAGATGAGCGGAGCTCCACTCCCTTGGCATCCAAAGAGCCGCCTCTTACTGGTGGCACAATTCTGAGAATCGCGCCACCAGTAAGGGGTGGCTCTTTGGCTTCCAAGGGAGAGGAGATCCACTCATATACACATAGAAATGGATATGATCACTGCTTTATCCAGGCCATATGATTGAGTAATTATCTGCTAGCCTTCTGGGTCTTGGAATCCTTCCTGTGAATAAGCACCAAATTGTATATTCTCACGCGGTTGGTATCGACGCCCACAAGGATTAATAGAGCGACCCGGAAGAAAGTAGCTCCATTTCAATTTTGGGGTTTTCATTTATATGTTATTATAACTCTGTTAAAAGACAGTAGGAGTGTTACTTTCTGGCCCTCTCATAGCAGGTCGGTTGGTCAGGGTCGGGTTGAGAGCTCCAAATGTTGCAACAGACACATATGGATCTTTTGCTCACACAGATTTTACTGGTGGAAATGTAGCTGGAAGCCTTATTCCATTCATTCACCAGGACTTCATGAATGTTACAGTTCTCAAGGTAGGAGGGAGGAAGAAAGAGAGGGGAGGGAGCAGAGCTCCTCTCCCTTGGCAGCCAAAGAGCCACCCCTTACTGGTGGCGCGATTCTAAGAATCGCGCCACCAATCAGGGGCAGCTCTTTGGCTGCCAAGGGAGCGGAGCTGCCTCCCTCCCCCTCTTCCTTCCTCCTTCCTACCTTGAGCATTGTAACATTCACGAAGTCCTAGTGAATGAAGGGAACAAGGCTAGTAGCTACATTTCCACCAGTAAAATATGTGTAAGCAAAAGATCCACAAGGCGCGAGGGCCAAAAAAGTAACACTTCGGCTGTCTGTTCACGGAGTTATAATAGCATATAAATGAAAAACCCAAAAATGAAATGGACCTACTTTATTTCTAAAGTTGCAATTCGCTCTATTAATTCTTGAAGGAGTAGCGACCAACCGTGTGCCCGAAAGGGTTGTTTTTATTCAAAACATAGCAAGAAATTTTTTTATAAGCGAAGTTCCTATAAAACAAATTTCAGAAGGTAATAAGAATAGTGATTGATTTTACAACATATTTAATTGTCTAGTAGAATGACAATATCTTTAATCCCTTAGTTGCCTCCTCTGTCCATAACATATTGCATAGTTGTAAAGAAACATATGGCGCAGTTGTAATTTCTTTTAGTTATTCAATATTCATATAAATACATTATACATTATTATTGTTTATTGTCCATTATCAAAATTTATTTCCTGCAACAGTAATAAACATTTCTCTATGCCTTGCAATTCAGTTGTGTGGAGCATAGGTCTTATCTAACTTCTACTGAATTATCTTGAGCTTGATGCATATGCACTAGAATCAACTAGAACTTTTGCTTTCCTTTGAGCACATTGTGGCATGGGTCAAAGGTGACCTAATCCATTGTGGGATGTGTAAGCAGCACATCTAACATCAATTTATATTCCATTAAGATTTGGACAAATTTAGGGCATCGAATGTCTATTTCAATACTAACCTCGGAAGGTATATGCATCACTTGTTTAACGCTGAGATGGATGATATTCACACAAATTTAAGGCATCTAATGTCCATTTCAATACTAACCTCCGTAGGTATATTAAACACTTGTTTAACATTGAGACGGATGAGAGGAACATTTAATCTTTCATCTATTGCTTTTCTTATATTTTGACAGCCAACGTATTCAAACAAGCATAAAATAACTTCTGCAAAATATCTATGCTACAATTTGGAAATTACTTCGTTAGGTTCGAGTTTCTTTCTAATCTAGCGTTTTTATAATAAAAAACGTGAAAGAATAAATCCATAACATTTGGCAGTCCCGGGCTGGGCGTCTTTGATTCAATATCAGTTCGATTTCCAAGTTTAGAATGTGTTGGTTTTAGGTTAATCAGCTCAATGACTCATGAAAATTGTAACCTTGGAATCTATTTTCCTAATGGGTAGTTTATTCAATCATTTTGCAGAGCTTAGCACACCATAAATACTTTCTCTAAGGTGCTTTGCAGTTTTCTCATCAATTTTGTGTAGTTACATTAATTGAATCTGAATTTGTATGGGCTTTATTTATGATTTTGTAGTTTGTTTATTATCCTTCATTCTCCAAAAACACAGTAACTAATTACATCTATGTATTTTCAACAAATTTATAGGTTTGAAGGAGATCTGTTAAAGAAATTCGCCAACAAATTTATAGGTTTGAAGGAGATCTGTTAAAGAAATTCGCCATTTCCTCCGGATCAATGCCGTCCAAGGGAAATTTCAGCAAGTATATATGAGTTTGAATGGGGAGCCTCACCAGATGCAGCAATAAGTAAAGGACCCACCAAGCACAACTACGCCACCACCACCATCAGCCCTTCCTTGATAGCTATTGTTGTAGTTATAGGCAGTGCTTTACTCATGGTAAGTTACTACAAGATTTATTTTGTTTTTTGTTTTTATAGCAGACATATTGATTGTGATTAGCGTCATCAAAAGGAGAGCGAAAGTGGCGGATGTGACAACCGCGTTATGTAACATGTGTCATCCACCGACGATGGCCCAGCTTCCTTTTGGAAACAGTAGAAAACATCATGTCTGCCTTTGCTTCTCTGCAATCTGGATGCTATCCAGATCATATACTTTTCACATACCTCTCTAAACATTTAGTCGGTTTCATGGCCACCTTTGACTCGACTGAATGCGATCAAGCATATAGTCACCATTGCTCTTTCAATTGTAACGGTGACCATTTGCAACTACGGACACAAATTTATTGAAAATTTGGATGAATGTGGATGCAAAATAATGAAAATCATGACAGTGGAAAGAAGAACGAAGGAATTCTGCATGTGTGGCGACATGGGATTCTCAAACAATATCTTTCAATGCAAAACATGCCTTCATAGGTTTAAGCACATGTATGTATGTAATCTAGAGGCTCATATTGTTTTCTTGTATCAATTATCTCAATTCCTTCCTCCACATCTATAGGAATTACTCATGTCATGTATTCAATATCGCAGATAACTCATATCAGACATGCGATTGGTGTTTGAGAATTCATGACGAAGCGAACAGAAAAATCCTTCACAGATGTACAGATGAGAAAAATTATTTCCAAAGGAGATTCTTGATCGGCCATGATACACACACCATTAAAAAGAAAAAACCTACAGGAGGCGTCTAAATGCTGAATACTAATGGGGTTAATGTTTAATGGATTAATGTTCAATATTAAAGTGCTTCGCCTAGAGAAAGGGCGCTTGCTAAGGCAAGGCTCATTCTCCAAGGTCTCCCAAGCGAACGAGGATCATTCTCCAAGGTATCCCAAGTGAAGGCCTACCAAGCGAGAAACCTGGAGAGAGGGCAGATCGCTCATTTATTTTTTAAATTTAATAAGTACATGAGGCGGCTCCTCATTCGCTATTGAGAAAACGTGTCTCCTCAATAACACCTTTGGTGTAAAAAAAGATGAAATAAAATTTAGTTCATAACATCTTGAACATTAAGTGATAACCCGTTACATAGGTAGACAAGAGCAAGTAATAGTACCATGTTCATAGTTACTACATGAGAGACTATTTGGCGTCGGATGATGTTTAACCAAGAAATCGGTAGGTATTTAGTGTAGAAATCAAATTCTCCATTTACATGGACATTCATACCATCTATTAAAGCATGCTTCACTAGGAAGAAAGGTTCATTGTAGTGAGACAACATTGTTGGCCATCTCCAAATTTAGTTACAAGCTGTTGGTTACTAGTATATCTTTCTTTTGTTATATAGAAAGTATTTTTTCTTTGATTGATTTAGAAAAAAATATTATGTGGATAGACATTTAGATATTTATGTTGATAGGCATTTAGATATTATCTCATATTTTAGACATGCTTGACCAAAGTGTAACAAGTATATAGCACAGATTCATTTCATGTAGCCGTATCTTTTTACGTTGATAGACGTTTATATTTGAGATTTGGGGTGGAATACAACCTATGTTTTTTAATCTAAGGACGAGGATGAGACAAGTTCACTCTCGAGATTGATTCTATGACAGTCGTTCAAAATTCAAAATAAACAATTATAAAAAAGGAATATAAAAAATAACTAGTAGCTAACCGATGAATGGATAGCAATGCATGGATAACTCATAGTTGATGAATGGATAACCAACAATTCATGGAAGATAACTAGAAGAATGTGACATAAAAAAGAAAAAGAATATAAAAAATAACTAATACTTGATAAATGTATAACAAGAAAAATGTCGATGATAACATGTAGCTAGGCATGGATAACTCGCGGTTGAACAATTTAACTAGAAGAGTATGAGGACTAAGAAAATATTTTCGATTCCATAACTATCTCTCAACCATTTGATTCCTATCGACGTGATCCAACTACATACTATGTGGGTGTGCTAGTTATGGTTAAATTCATCTTGATTAATTTTTAAATAAGCTTAAGTTAAAGGATGGTTAAAGGAACCCATAACAATTTGTTTTTGTTTTTTCATACTAGTTTTTGTTCTTTTTATTTATTAAATAGTATTTGTTTTGTGTTTATATTAACTCTAACAATATGTTATGAATAATGGATATAAAATTATATATTTTATCTTTTGTTTAATAACTATCTATCTTTACAAAACTAAGTGGTTGGTTGTGTCTATCGGCATTCACCGACACTTTACTTGTGGTTGTGCTAGTATACATACTAGAAAAAATAATATACAAATTACAGATGATTCTCGTGGAATCCTACTAAAACAACTTTACACACTTGTATAATGAATTTAAAAGATTACTGAAGCCATAAATTGATTGTACATTACTGTTTAGATACACCAGCCATGCAGATTTCAAGTTCCAAGGTAGAAAGATTTGGATGAAAATTGGAGGGATTGAAGCAAACTGTCAAAGAATTTGCATAACATCATTGATTCGGAAGGTCTTCTTACAACATTATTTTTTTCCAAAGACACAATGGGGTATGGTGATTCTAGTGATATATATTGATGCCATTTTTATAGGTAAAATTAAAGTTATGCTTAGATTTTGACACAATAGATTTAGGTCATTTGCATTATTCATTATAAACTTTGAAAAATAAATAATTATATTGTTTTAGTCACACACAAAATATGTTAAAGGTTAGCTACACAAGTTTAAGATGGCAAATTGTAAAATATAATTTATTTCTAAAAAATTTGATAAAACTTTTAGTCAAAAATAATTCAAAGGAAAGTGACAAATCAATCTACAAGAAACTAGTGGATAGCTTGATCGATTATTCCCACAAAACCTTAGTTGAGTTGTGCATTTAGAATTTAGAGGAGGGAGGGGGAGATGTTTTAAATTTTGTAAATGCAATGTTGTTGGGGGGTTAGGGAGGGTGTTTAAATATTTTATTTTAATGTAATGTAATGCGGGGGTCAGGGGTTGAGGGGTTTAAGTTTTTTATTTAGTATATCCAGCCGTTCACCTACATAAAATATAGATTCTTATGAGGTGTCGAAATCCATAGATGAGTTTGAATAATTTCACATGAATCACTTTAGATAGTTTTTATTAGTATGATGTTTGTAATTGAAACTCTAAAGGATTTTTTGATCATTTATATGAATAATTTGTTCTTGTAGGGTCTAATATATGATTCCATTATGGATCACAACATAATTTGCTTGATTTTAAATGGTTACAGTGGTGAAATTATTTATGAAATATTTGTTTTTGTTTAATATGCAAGTTTCAAAAAAGTTGTAATTTATCTCTTGAAGTAAAAAATATTTTTCCAATTTAGGGGTTGATTTCAAAGTTTTTGTAAACAAAAGTATGGTGTGTTTAGGCCATGGAACTATTTTTTACTCCAGAAAAAAAAAGGTGTATACTAGTATCAACACTTTTCTATTTGGGGCGTGTTTTTTGTGTTTTTATGCAAAAATCATCGTTTGTATGGCTAGAGTTCTCGTTCTTATTATAAAGTTCGCATTTCATAGTATAAGTGGTTTAACGTCAAAAAAGTTATTACTTCTAAGTTTAAAGAAGAAATTGTGGTGTGAGGAAAATTTAGGGGTTAATAAAAAATTAAGACACTATAAGAAGGTCATCAATCTTAATTTTGAAGATCACAAGTATCTCCCTCTATTTCTAAAAATCAATGGGAACAAAAGGTTTTCATTTGTGTGAGTCTATGAGGGTTGATGATGAAAATCACTTTCTCTTAGAATGCCCTACTCACACACACATTACATGAGTTTCATAGTATTTGTTACAATACAAACCTTTATAACCTCCTAACTTGTAAAAACTATAGTGAGCTGGGAAAACTTTTTGGAAAGCTTTTTGACGGCCACATGAACAAAATTTTAGAGTAAACCAAGGTTTACTTTATCCTACCTTAACCAGATTTTTGAACACAGAAACACCATTTTATAATAAACCTAGTTTTATTTTATCATTCTTCAAGTCAAATAAACCAAAATTAGTCTTAGTAAACTTTAATCATCCTCATAAAAATCCAGCCAGCCCATTCAACCAAAAAAAAGAAAAAAACTGATACATTCTCATGTCATATTCAGTTTGATAAATATCCCATAGCTAAACACTAAATATATCGGTAACCTTGAAAAAACCACATCAATGATCTTGCAGATGGCATCTAATGACTGCCTGGGGGCATACACGGTTCTACAAGAAATCTAGGTATGAGGATTGGGGGGCGGCGTATATAATCTCGCTCTGGAAACCAAGTGCTAACTCAAAACATGTTCAATTGAAAGGAATGAAATATTGACCATTAAAGAGATTGATATGTAACCGTATTACCTGGACCACTGAGTGAGAAGCTGAAATAGCAAGAATATTATCTCTGCACAGGATACAGTTGAGTTAAGTACGCCTTCTCTAGTTCCCTGATCAACCACTTCAAATCCCGTGGGAGAGTTTCGTTGGTATCCGATCTCTGCTCACTCACAATTATTGTGTATCCCACTGAGGGAAAGACAATCTGACAAATAACTTCAAATCCTCTCTCACAGTTTCTGTTGGGATTGGAGTTCGAGTCACAATTCTGGTGTATCCCGATGCCAGAAATTAAAACGAGAATCGCACGGCCTGAGTGTTGGTGGCCAAAGATTGTTAACTTCTTTCTACCGCCATTAGAGGTTTCCGACGCAAATTTAAAGGAAATCGTAGACAAATTCTAATCGTTTCATATGCACTATTATTAAAAACTGATCCTTCCACTCCATGGAGATGAAACGTCAAGCGCTCAAAGATAATAGAAAACGGACGCACATACCTGAAAGAAAACGGGCGCTACCTGGCAGCAATACATGTAAATTCATTATGGTTAAAAATTTTAATGCACCAGGGTTTGTAGATGCGTTAAATTATATTCATAGATTTAGTTGACACTCTTAATAAATATACGGGTATCAATAAATCTTACTTGATAGATGAACAATAAAAATCTATTTTATGTGGCACCTTCTCTTTAATTTCAAAAATAAGACGCCCATGGCATAATAATCCATGGCCGAAATGACTTCAATGTCTTGAAGCGCCATCACAAGTCTTAAGTGATTAGGATTGGTCTAAGCTTATTGTATGTTGTGAGTCCTTCAAATTGACAATGAATGTATGTTAAATTAAGGACAATTGTCAACTTTCTCTTTTAGTGGATCTGATCACAAGAAGAAATATAAAGTTTTAAATCGAGTTTCATTGCCATCCAAGTCTAGAATGTTGCTCAAATCCAAAACCAAATCTCATTCGTGGTGATGCTAGAAGATGGAAAAACGTTCTCAAAGGCAGCACCAACCAAAAATTGTTGTAAGGACTAGCTGATGAAGCAAGCGTAGAAGCTAGGGTTCCATGGGGCACTCTTACCCCAGGTGTTAAAACCATAGCAAAAACCTTGAAAAATACATAATGAGAACTTCGAATATTTTGTTATGGCGTTATGTATTTATAAATCAAATTAAAAATTTTGTGTAAGTTTGGGTTTGTTTTTTAATAATGTATTCATTAGTTTATATATTTATAAATCTAATCAAAATTCTTATGAAATGTTAGGTTTGTCTTGTGTTTGGTGAGAGGAAAAAAATATATGTATTATAAAAATCAATTAACTTTTAATTGATAATAAGGTAGTTAGTGTTGAAATTTGATGTTTATCTATACCTAATAAGCAAAAACTCCATGATATTTAAATATTTGAATTACGCTAAATAGAAAAGTAAATCAAGAAAATAAAATAAAAATTGTTTTTATTTTTTATTAATGTGCACACTCTATTAAATTGATAAGTCAAACTTACATATAGTGATAAGTTACAAGTATGAGAAAAGTCTTAGTGAAACCACCAACCCAGCCAGTCAAAATTACAGAATCTTCTCTCGGAATGATATAGAGAAAGTCCAATGGCATTGAGTGCCATGAGAGCCAACAATTGGTTCTTAATTTACTAGTTCTCGGGAGAATGATATAGAGAAAGTCCAATGGCCTTGAGTGCCATGAAAGCCAACAATTGGTTCTTAATTTACAAGTTCTGCAAATTAACAAAGTATTTAAGGTAAGATGAAAAAACAACCTATTACAAAAAGAAATACAATCGAATGTGATTAAATTGGCATTAGATCCCCCTTTGGTCACCTCAATAAGGGACCAATAAATATTAGAGAATGGCAACACAAAAAAGAGTAGATCATCATGTGTATATAACGTAAAAGATTAAAATTAAAGTTCTATTCAATGTATTCAACTATTTATGATGAAATAGAAAATATAAATAAGAAAAGAACCAACAATTTATCAATAAACACTTACATTAGTTCATGTTTAATATCAAATGTTATGCTGCAATCCATTAAGAAATACAATCAAATGTGATTAAATTGTAATAAAATGGAAGCATAAAAATAGAAATACAATCAAATGTGATTAAATTGTAATAAAAATATAAACATAAAAATACATGACATGATTGTAATAGAATAAAACATGAAAAAAAAAATTAAGAATGTATGCAAAGAATTTTTTTTTATGAAGCTATAAACTCTTTTGTATCTACCTTAATTTTAAAATTTATTAAAACATATTTAAATATAAAAAGTTGGTCTACTATATTGAAAAAAAAATATCAAAATTTAAAAATGTTGAAATTTTTACTTATAAAATTTAGTCTTTTGGAAGTTTTTAAGAAACGTAAAAAACTTTAGAAAAATACCTTAAAAAATTAAGTTCAGAATTTAAAATGAAATTAACTTAAGTTATGTATACATAATACTTATATAATTATTTTTAAAATAAATAGATATTAAAATATAATAATCAACATTTTATTAAATGTTAAATTTGACCAAATAAAAGAAGGTTAACCTATTCCAAGTAAATTTTTCTACTTCAAGTCTTATTTAACTATACAAACTTTTATAAAAACCATTAATTATATAAATATTAAGAACAACTTCCTTATGTTAAAAATAATAGCGTTCAATTTAGTAGAGGCATTGTGTGGCTAAGGGTTTGTTCTACCATTAACTAAAGTGAGGAAGTTTGTTAAGATACAATTATTTTTAAAAATAAATAGATATTAACATATAATAATGAATCTTTTATTGAAAGTTAAATTTGAACAAATATTGAAATTTGGCTAATTCCACAATCCATTCCAAGAAAATTTATCTACTTTAACTCCTATTTAACCATACAAACATTTTATAAAAACTATTAATTATATAAATATTAAAAACAAGTTCCTTATGTTAAAAATACTAGGGTTCAATTAGGTTGACACATATTATGGCTTGGATGTGAGGCTCATGATTTGTTAGGCCTACCATTCCCAGAAGTAAGGAAGTTTGTTGAAATTTCCAGTGGGTGTGTGAGCTTTTCTTGATTCCTTTAAAATAACAAGAAAATGGGTTTTCAAAGACTTATTTGTATAAAAAATAACTTGTTCAATTTTTATCAATCAATATCAATTTTTTCTTTTGAAACATAACCTCATCATAGATGTGATAATGCAGCCGATAGAAATCCTATACATGCTAATGTAACCTCTCTCATTTGAGAACCATCGTGAGTTGTAATCTTTGCGAGACATTCTCCTCTTATAATGTTGCTAATGTTGATGGGAAAATGATGAGGATCACAGTAAACAGAAATGACAATAATCTTCCACGCTGTAATATAATTACTCTTGTAAAAATTGTGAGGAGGAAGGATGGGCCTAATTATTGGATGGTGTTCAAAAGTGATCAAAATATGGACTCGCATCTTACAACAATGAATCCTTCCAGCACAAGAGACCATCTAGCTTGTCTAAATCAATATTTGTTTGTATCGTTTCATGGATGTCATCAGATATATCAATCAATTGCATTGCCAATCTATATTGTTGCACGCATATTATATTTTTTCCATAGACAGGAAGGAACTCTAGATGAAATCTACTAGGAAAATGGATGATAGCTTCCTTGTTTAATTTTCCATCGAGTTTGAAATAAGTTAACACAGAGTTAGCGTAGCATAAGTCAAAGAAAAGACAAAATGGCACGATGATTAGGTGGCATAGGTGAAGTTAGTGATGACATGGAAAGATGATGAAGTGGCATATTTATCTGCATGAGATCCAATGAATGAGGATCATTTTTTGTATAATCTGCAAAGAATGCAGATCTACATTAGTTCTAGAATGGACGGTCAACTAACGACCCGCACTAGATCTGACGGTGAAGATCAAGTTTACATAAGTTAGGCGAAAAAGAAAAAGTTTCGCAAAATATCAAGATGGATGGTCAGGGGTAAATCCGCAAGGAAATCAATGGTCCAGGAAAATGCCAAAACAAAGTTGCAGAAGGAAATTGCGGAAGTCCAATATAGGAAAGTGTGATTCTGCATGCCGCAATATGGAGAGATCGCATGGCTGAAGTTAGTTCCACTAAAACATATCAATGGTGCAGAAGAAGAACTACAGAAAGGAGCTTGCAGAAAGGATATTGCGGAAAGAGGATTGCAAAAAGAAGCTTGCGGAAAGGATTTTGTGGAAAGGAAAAAGAGGACAATCAACATCTCGCATCCTACATCCCACAATCTGTAAATCGACGGTCAGAAAAATGCCCTACGAAGATCAACGGTGGGGAATCATTGATGAGGAAATATTGGTGCGTAAAGGTGATTTTGAGGCGAAAATCGATGGTTCGATCGATGGTCTAGATTAAATTAGAGATAAGATCAACGACTCTGATTGGATCAAGAAGTTGATCCTGTGAAAAGAAGTTTGGCAGTGCGGAAGCACCTGCAAACGTTGGATAGAGGTGCAGAAATGGTTTTCAAGCTGCGGAAATGATCTCTGAGGTGCGGGATGAATGGAAGAACGTGGAAGGATGTTCTGAAAGGTGTCATTAGAGGAAATTTCAACTCAAAATGGGCCTCCTAAAATGAACTAATAAAATAATAGTTAAAATAATAAAATAATATTTATTAATTTTGGAGGAAGAAAAGAAAACAGCTACTTTTTTGTTTGTATTTTTGACATATCTCCCTGTGTTTTTACTCAAATTTCGATTGGGAGAGCTCGTTGGATGTGGAATTAAATTCCGCATCCAACGAGTACCCACTCAGCATACTTTTGACAGACCCCGCTACCCCAAAAACAAGAAATACCTGAAAAAACGTAATGATGATGTCATGATTTCATTTTTTCAGGTATTTCTTGTTTTTAGGGTAGCAGGGTCCATCAAAAGTATGCCAAGTGGGTACTCGTTGGATGCGGAATTTAATTCCACATCCAATGAGCTCTCCCGATCGAAATTTGAGTAAAAACACAGGGAGATATGTCAAAAATACAAACAAAAAAAGTAGTTTTTTTATGACACCTATCCCCAAATTTATATTAAAAAAGTGTTTAAGACCTATACGGTATTTCAAATTTAAAGCAATTTCATTGGCTAACACATGATGACATGGAATTTGAATAAAAGTTAAAAGGCCCATTTTGAGTTGAAATTTCCTCTAATGGATTTTCATATTTGAAAGGGCGCAATAGTGGAAGGTATGTTTGTTCAATTTGAAGTGAAGCAGTTGTTGAAAGAAGCTTAACAACTGCCTGAGTTAAGCAGCGTCCTGAGTAAGAAGGAAGATGTCTCTACAGTTTGAATTGCATGATCATAATCAAAGACCAGTGGGTGTGACAGAATTCAGTGGGAGAGAAATTGTGTGAAACATATCAGGGTGGCAAGGTGACACTAGGGAAGACAACAAACATGCATGGGGTTTTTTTTGCCTTTCAGTTGTAGCTGATAAACTAGGGGGTTGTAGCCTACTTCCCATTGGAATTGGTAAATAGGGTGTTGTAGAATCCTTTCAATTGTAGCTGATAAACCAGCGGGTTGTAGCCTCCTTCCAATTGGCATTGGTAAACAGGGCGCTATAGCATCCTTTCAGTTGTAGCTGATAAACTAGGGGGTCATAGCCTCCTTCCAATTGGTATTCGTAAATATGGTGTAATACCATTCTTTTATGTAGGAGCAGGAAAAACTATTTGTAAATAACAATTTTGCAGTAATAGGACGTATTGATGGTTTACCCTGTTGGGCTTCCACGTTAAAATTGTGTTCTTTGTATTCTTGTTGTTATGTGTTTTTAAATGATAGGTTTAAAAAGTAAAAATATAACAATACTGATTCACCCCCCCCCCCCCCCCCCCCCCC
>LPNX010560494.1:41086-80225 GCA_001517045.1 Pseudotsuga menziesii
TCTATTAAAGAAATTCGCCATGAGTTTGTGTCCTGAACAATCCCGTCCAAGGGAAATTTCAGCAAGTAGATATCATTTTGGATGGAGAGCCTCACTAGATGCAGCCATATGTAAAGAACCCACCAAGCACAACTATGCCACCACCACCATCAGTCCTACCCTGATAGCCATTGTTGTAGTTCTACGCAGCACTTTACTTGTGTTAAGTTACTACAAGATTTTTGCCAAGTATTGCAAAGCTTCTCGATGGAGACCTTTTTTCAAGAGGAGACGTAGGAGTGTAGACTCTAAAGAAAATATACAAGTTTATGCTTATTCACAAAAAGGATTCCAATTCCAAGATGAAGGCTAGCAGATAATTACTGAATCAAATGGCCTAGATGAAGCTGTGATTAGATCCATTCCTCTATGCAGATGAGTGGGCTCCGCTCCCTTGGTAGCTAAAGAGCCTCCCCTTACTACACCAGCAAGGGGCAGCTTTTTGGCTGCCAAGGGAGTTGAGATCCGCTGCCTCCCCCCTCTTCCTTCCTCCCTCCTACCTTGAGCACTGTAATGTTCACGAAGTCTTGGTGAACGAAGGGAACAAGGCTATCAGCTACATTTCCACTTGTAAAATCTCTGTGAGCAAAAGATCCATATGTGTCTACTGCAACATTTGGAGCTCTCGACCCGACCCTGACCAACCGACCTACCGCGCGAGGGCCAGAAAGTAACACTCTCGCTGTCTGTTAACAAAGTTATAATACCATATAAATGAAAACCCCAAAATTGAAATGGAGCTACTTTCTTCTGGGTCGCTCTATTAATCCTTGCGGGCGCCGAGACCAACCGCGTGAGAATATACAAGTTGATTCTTATTCACAAGAAGCATTCCAAGACCCAGAAGGCTGGCAGATAATTACTCAATCATATGGCCTGGATGAAGTTGTGATCATATCCATTCCAATGTGTAGATGAGCGGAGCTCTACTCTCTTGGTAGCCAAAGAGCCGCCCCTTACTGGTGGCACCATTCTGAGAATCGCGCCACCAATATGAGGAAACTCTTTGGATGCCAAGGGAGCGGAGCTCCGCTCGCTCCCCCCTCTTTCTTCCTCCCTCCTACCTTGAGCACTGTAACATTCATGAAGTCTTGGTGAACGAAGGGAACAAATCTATCAGCTACATTTCCACCTATAAAATATGTTTGAGCAAAGATCCACATGTGTCTGCTGCAGCATCTAGAGCTCTCGACCCGACCCTACCCTGACCAACCGACCTACCGTGCGAGGGCCAGAAAGTAACACTCTGGCTGTCTGTTAACAGAGTTATAATAGCATATAAATGAAAACCCCAAAATTTAAATGGAGCTACTTTCTTCCAGGTCGCTCTATTAATCCTTGCAGGTGCCGAGACCAACCACGTGAGAATATACAAGTTGATGCTTATTCACAGGAAGGATTCCAAGACCCAAAAGACTCGCAAATAATTACTCAATGATATGGACTGGATGGATCTATGATCAGATCCATTCCTCTGTCTAGATGAGTGGAGATCCGCTCCCTTGGCAGCCAAAGAGCCACCCCTTACTGGTGGCGCGATTCCAGAGGGATTGTCCTTTTGAGGGCAAGGAGTTGAAACGGTGCTGGGAGAGGCTTATTAGGCCATTTTCATCATAAATAACCTGGCAGAAAATAATATAATGAATTGTATTCACTCCCATGTTTACTCATTACTATAAAGTTTAGATTGAAACTGTAAAATGAGTCACCTGTTGATAATTGATAAGGTAAGATGATTCACATGTTGATAATCGATTGGACTTACATATGATAACGTGATAAGGTAACTCATCTCAGATGTTAGACAACGTTTAGTATGAAACTTTTCAATATTGTCCATTGATGAAATTTTAACAGTTTTTAGAGCTGAATGGGATATTACAGGTTAATCAATATTGTAGTTAAGAGATAAATAATTAAAATCTATTCATTAAGTATTAACATAGATAACATACATGTTAAGACACATGTATTTTGATATTAAAACATATGACAAAATAACATTTTATATATACATATATCTTGGTATTATGACATAAGGTAAAGTAGATATTATCTTTCAAAGACTACTTTATACTTACATTGATATTATCCTCTACATATCATATATATATATATACATATATTTTGATATTAAAAAATACAAAGTTAACATAGTAAGTACAAAGGCACCTTGAGCACTGTACCCCAAGAGAGTAGGCAACCATCCTGTAAATAAGGCCCCAACGCCATGTTTATTCACCAACTCCCCAAACCCTGCCCTAATACTCCTATACTTCGATGGATTTGCCTGCCACAACAAAACTAATAAGAAAAACAGAAGTAATCTGACCAAGAGTAGTCTGATTTCTCAGAAGGTGCTTCTTTGAAAAGCTCAATAGGTTTACAGAAAATCTCAAAACAGACTTTTAGCAATTCACAAATAAAGCGTGGGAACAAGCTTTCACTTCTATCAGATAACCTTTTCTCAGAATTTTTTTCAGAGCTACCGAGCTGGACTGACCAAGAGAGTAATAATACCTGCATGTTGCATTTGAGGAGATCAAGTGGAGTGAGGCCAGTATGCGTGATCCCACAACTGAAAACACCTCCTAATATATAGGCTGCATAGAAATCAAATGGAGTCATTTTGTCATGGAGATTCTTCTTCAGTTTTCAAGACGTTTATTTATGAATATCATGAAATAACACTAGGAGAGTGACAGGAAGATCCTAACTGATCAATAATATGTGCCCAACTACAATACAATGACATGCTTGCATCGGTGTAAATGGTATGAGTATTAAATGCTATATATGAGGTGGAGATGAGCTAAGAATGTAGGATATTCTTGATACCTTTCAGGATACTTGGGATGATTGATAATATTCTAGGATATTCCTACACTCAGAATCTAGATGCCAAAATGAACACGACATCGAGATCTAATTCCGAAGATAACATCTAGCATAAACACTAACATTAACATAGCGAATCTATGTTTGAATATCAACTCAATGGTCACAGGAGTTGTACATCTTTATTGAGAAAGAATTTCATTTAAAAAATCATATGGCCTGGATAAAGCTGTGATTAGATCCATTTCTATGTGTAGATGAGTGGAGCTCCCCTCCCTTGGTAGCCAAAGAGCCGCCCCTTATTGGTGGCGCGATTCTTAGAATCGCGCCACCAGTAAGGGGCAGCTCTTTGGCTTCCAAGGGAGCGGAGCTCCGCTCATCTACACATAGAAATGGATCTGAGCACTGCTTTATCCAGGCCATATGATTGAGTAATTATCTGCTAGCCTTCTGGGTCTTGGAATCCTTCCTGTGAATAAGCACCAACTTGTATATTCTCACACGGTTGGTATCGACGCCCACAAGGATTAATAGAGCGACCCGGAAGAAAGTAGATCCATTTCAATTTTGGGGTTTTCATTTATATGCTATTATAAATCTGTTAAAAGACAGTAGGAGAGTTACTTTCTGGCCCTCTCACGGTAGGTCGGTTGGTCAGGGTCGGGTTGAGAGCTCCAAATGCTGCAACAGACACATATGGATATTTTGCTCACACAGATTTTACTGGTGGAAATGTAGCTGGAAGCCTTGTTCCCTTCATTCACCAGGACTTCATGAATGTTACAGTGCTCAAGGTAGGAGGGAGGAAGAAAGAGAGGGGAGGGATCAGAGCTCCTCTCCCTTGGCAGCCAAAGAGCCACCCCTTACTGGTGGCACGATTATAAGAATCGCGCCACCAGTACGGGGCAGCTCTTTAGCTGCCAAGGGAGCGGAGCTGCCTCCCTCCCCCTCTTCCTTCCTCCTTCTTACCTTGAGCATTGTAACGTTCACGAAGTCCTAGTGAACGAAGGGAACAAGGCTAGTAGCTACATTTCCACCAGTAAAATATGTGTAAGTTACCCCCTTGTTAACTGCTTTTTATAATTTGTTAGCATGTATTCATCCTAAAATTTCAATGTTTGGCAATGAAATTTTGATTTGCAAGTGGGGGAGATAGATGCAACTATTGAGTGTTCATAGATGTCGACTTAACTTCTTACAGAGTTGAATAATCATTTGATATCTTAAATGAATATTCAATTTAATATTTTCTTATAGTTTTTCTTTGTCTATTGTCTTTAAATATTTCAGGACAGACAATCAGGTGATGATGAAGCAATGCCTCTCGACGAGACGTTTTGCACTGCGTTAGAGTATGGCTTACCACCAACTGGTGGTTGGGGAATGGGCATTGACTGGCTTGATATGATGTTAACAGACTTTCAGAATATAAAGGTAATAATTGTTTATTAGAATGATTCATCTAGGAGATGGTTTTTCAATACAAAAGTTGATTTTTGTAATTCATTTTGCAGGAGGTTTTACTTTTCCCTGCAATGAAGCCGCAAGAATAGTTTCATTCAAAGGTGAGTTAGCTGTTACTTGAAATATTTGCAAACATTTTGAGTTAGGAATTACCATAGCCCCACCCAGCCCCATTCTATTAGTCTTTCATAGGAAGTGAATCTCTCATTAATATTGCACTCAGTAGTTTGGTATAAGAACAGTACAAAACTATAAAGCCATATTTTCTACCAGTAGGTGGGATTAAGAATAAGTGAATCATGTTTCTTTACCTTTACAGATAATTTTGTGAGGTCTCGTCTATATATCATTTTTTTCTTAATATTTTGTACATATTACCAGGTGGATACCTTTTGCTTTCTGATTTGCATAACACCCCAACTTGAACGGTTGTCAATTTGTGCTTATCAAGCACTTACTTGAGAAACATTTATATAATTTGTTTTGTAATGCCTTTTCCTGTTAGATAGAAATTGTAAAACAAAATTTATATATTTATTTCAATTGTTAACAAACTTTTGAAAAGTTAAATGTAATTTAAGCATTACTCCTTCAACTTAATTATTTTCCATATTTGAATCAGCCTTTTCCGTAAGTTTTGGTTGCTCTGATATCCATTCCTGCCCAATAATCTGTTTTACATTTACATTTAGGCCAATGAATAAAATGCTTTATCTTTATTTCCATTGTAAATAAAAAAAGTTTAAAGACGGGGAAGGTGATAAATTCTAGTCATTTTGCATTCTAAGAAGGTGTCTGTGTTTCATTAATATGTTCTTTCTTTGTAGTTTGCAGAAGCTAAGTCAAATCGAGCTTCTGAATGAGCTTAATTCTGCTTTTTAAAGAGCTTTTGGTCTATTTTTGAAGAATTTATCATTATAATGGACAGTTGGGCCCTTGCTTTTTCTGATTTGCATCAATACAAAGATTCTATGAGTTAGTATCTTCAGTCAAGGTCTCCATCTTCTTTATTAAGCAGCTTGTTCATCTTGTAAGTTGTTGGATAACACTGCATAGTTTGGGTGCTTTAGGGCTATAATCCCATTCAAAAAGCATTCTAACAATTTTTTTTCTTTTTTTCTGCAAGACAAACAATTGAGTAGCTTTTAGCTCTCTAAAGACCTTTATTTCGGGTTTTGGGTCTCACTTGAGTTGTTTTTGATGAAAAGGATTCAGGGCTGTCAATGCTAAGATCGTAGATTTTTGTAGTGTCTATCTTCAAATCTGTGAACTTTGAACCTTTTTAACTTTTCATTTGAAATGCACAATGTACAAATTGATTCTATTGGTATTAATAACTTTATCCAATATATATTCAAATTTAAAGTGTATTAATGCTGAGCACAAAAGCTTCCTGTCATTAAATTTCCTGTAACTTCAGATTACTTTGCTTTAAGACCTCCTATCATAAAATTGAAAGCATCTGAACCCTTGAATTTAGTTTAAATGGAGGCTTATACTATCTTGTTTTTCCCTGAATGCTTGTTCATTTTTCTTACAGAGTAGAATTGTCTCTGGAAGTACTGGTTGTCTCTGTTTGGAATTGAAAAATATCTCTTGACATTGTATGACCTTCGTTAAAAAAGTCAGGGTTTGGTATTGAAGTCAGAAAGTTGTAAAAGTAGTCATCTTGTTTTCATCCACAAAACATTAGTAAATGGCATTTAAAAAAATATTTGAATGTATTTTATACCCATAGAAACTATTTGTCCAATTTTTGAAAATGGGCCATTTCTTATATTTGATGCTAAATTGTTCATACCAAGTAAAAGATGTTTGGATGAGTGCATGTTGCACGTTTAATGTTTGATGATCAAGGTGGAATTTGGTCACCTGTTGCTGAAGGATATGCTGGAAAACCTTTACAAATGTCACGATAATTTACTTTTAGTCTAATATCTTAAATTTTGGGCTATTATTAAAGTGTTGTTTCACAGCCCAAAGTTGCAGACCAAAAAAAGCAGCACTATAACAATAAACATTGGAGAAGTTTCAAGATGAGTTCACATGTTTATTTGTATCTTGTCAGCTTTATTACAATAGTGAGACATGTAATTCTCAGTTCATTAATTGGCCCTTTCAATGAAGGAAATTTTGGTATCAGTTCATTAATTGGCCTTTTCAGTGAAGGTAATTTTTGTATTAGTATCTATTTTGCTTTCAAGGAAAGATTTGGTATTAGTTAATTTTGTCACATTGCTTTAATTTGATATTTATTATTCTGGTAAATTTCTAGAGGAGACGTCATGTGTATTTGTTAATGCAGTTAGGTTGGAAATCTAGGTCTGCAGGTTGTTGCGTATAATCTCCAGCAATATTCAAAATTTTGGGATAGAAAATTTGAGGTGGGCTGCCTAGGCAGTCAAAAACTAAATCGTATCTTTTTGAACCAAATCAGTTTGGATGACAGTCTCAAAAGTCTCATTATAGAAGAACTTTGTAGAATGAATTGAAGCTCTCTCCTAAACTTTTGGACGTTGTGTGCTTTTCTCCCTTTCTTCAGAAGGGAAGGGAAGAGGAAATTTTACAGTCACAGAAGCCATTTCAAGACTCCACAAAGATGGGCATTTTGGACTGTTATTATACACAATTACTAAGTACTACCTATGCTGTTATTAGGCCTTCCCTCTTTGCAAAGTCAGTGTTCTGGCTTTGTCTGTTTCAAAACTGGAAGAGCAATTCAGTAATAAGCAATATACACTCTGTTACAATATTTGAGCATAAAATAGAGCTATAACAGAGAAAAATTGAAAGAATAGAGCAAACTAGAGTATTCATGACAGAATTAACGGGGTATGGGAGATTTCATCTCATTCTCTTGTATACATGCAAATTACAAGTTATCATGAATTCTGCTTTTTATAATTTGTTGGCTGCATTGTATAAATCTGCTTCTCCTAAATTTTAACCGTATAATTCTGGATTTATCATTTTTCTTCTAAATTGCTTTTCCATAAAATGTTAAGTTAACAGATTTTATTATACCTGTTTCTGCAGGATGAGGAGATCGATGAAGATACTGCATTTGGTGATGATTCTGATCATTCAGAAGAGAAGCATATTGCTAAAGGAAGGGTAAAGGCTGCTCACCAAGGAAAGAAAACTTCACGAGTAGATTTAAACAGTGACAAGGAAGATCGAATGAGTGAATCTAAAGACCTAAGTGGAAGTGAGGATGATAATGATGAAGAAGTTGAGGAACATGATCAGTTGAGTGGTGGAAGGCAACAGCTAGAAAAGCAATGGCCATGGTGTTGATTTGCTTGAATTAAATAAGGTGTGTCACTGTGTATATTCATGTTCTTTGCATTAATTGCCTGCGTTCTTGATCGATTGAAATTTTTGCATATGGCCGTGGTCACAATTCCATTGCTATTTGATCACTGATGCAAGTTTTGTGTATGGTATATAGCATATACCCGATAGAGCTATTTTAGCCCTTCCTCTTCTGCTATGTTTTGTCAGTTGCATGTTAAGGATCATGATATTTGCAAAAGAACTTCCTTCAAGAGTTCTACAGATACCATATCAGTCATTTTCATGTGCCAGTGTTGATTTTTAATGGTATATGATAGTTGACCCATAGAGTTATTTTAGCCTTTTAAAAAATCTCCTTTTGCATGTATTTGTAGAAATTATAGATTCTGAATTAACTTTTCTATTTACAAGATTGATCTTGCACATTTATAACGAGTTGTTGAGTCAATGATGGCCAGGAGGAAAGAAAGTGCACTGTACTTTTTGTCATTAAAAACTAGAACCCAGAGAAGGCTCAGTTCTCTTAATTGGTACGGCCAAGCTAGGGGACTGTAATGTATTGGGTATGAAGATAAAATAATTCCAAAAATGAAAATATAATTTTGAAAATAGGCACTTCATAGTTACACGGAATTGGCGAATCAAGATGGCCTGAATGAACGAAAGTACACTGTACATTTTGTCAAAAAAATGCTAATAAATATTAAAAACTAGAACCCAAAGAAGGCGCAATTTGCAATGCTAGGGGACTGTAATGTATTGGGTATGATGATAAAATGTTTCCAAGAAGCAAAATTTATTTCAAGCGAACAAGAAATTATGCAGATCTCTGTGTTGACAATGAATTGGGATTTGCTAAAGATCAGACCATTAGCAGGTACATAGTACATGTTTTAGATTGTAGTTTATGGATGCCTTGGCAATAGATGAAAAGCAATAGAGACATAAGCTAATTACAGAGTTGTTTCCAATAAGATTGTAGAAATACTATGGCATACCAGTGATGACTAGAATTAGTTTTTATAATCTTGTCTGTGCATGAAGTTTGAACTGCTGTCGAAACTACAATTTTGATCTTCAAATATAGTTTCAATACCCTCTTAGAGTTCTTGTAATCATAAATAGGCATATACAGTTTGGATAGTCTTAAGGGCGATGTATGAACAGATGCATCTGGCATTTACTATTACTTGGTCTCTTGAGCTATGACTGTTGGATGAATAATAGAAATATAAGCTAAAAGTTGTTATTGTATGCAATGCTTCCCTTCTTACAACAGGCTTGTTATCTAGGAGATCTACAGTAGCTCCTGATCAGTCAATTGCTATAATGGTTCTTGATCTATCAAGTCATGTGTAGTTAGCCTTATGTTTTGATTGGATGTCTATTGTTTCTTTATGCTAAATTGCTAAGCAATAGACTCGAAGAATTTTGTTGTTCTTCCATACTATACTGTGTATGTTTATTTCCATAACTCTATTATACCTTGCCTTCATATTTGTATCTTGGAGTATTTGTTTCTGAGATGGTGCTTAACTTCCTGTGGCAGATTGACGGAGATGAACAACAAAGAATATTTGGAAGAACATACTGTGCGTGTGGCATGAAACAAGGCTTTTAAAAAGTTGCTTCCAGCAGCTCTGAAGGAGAATTCAATATTTGCAAGCATATATAATTTGTATTCAGAGAAAATTATTGAAGCTTTCCATCTCTGCCAATATCAGTGTGGCTGCAGCTTGATAAAAGTTTTAGAAGTTGCTCTGCCAAATTGCAATTATAGACTTTCTCAAGAACTGTAAATGGGTTTGTTGTATAATAATATCATATCCACTTGTAACCTTATATGGGATTATAGACAGGTGTAAAACACAATCATTTATGACTTGCAATGTACTTGTTCTCACTGAATAATGAAAAATCCATACTAAAAAATTCAGGTTGAGTTTTAGTACAGCTTTAATGATTCACAAATATGGCTTCTCACACCAGTCCAACATAGTCGCTTTGATCATTCTAATCAAAATTTGAAAAGCTCATGCACTTGGGTTTTGATGCCGAGCAGACATGTTTGGATTTGCAATGTCTTTTGTTAGTACAAAAGAGCAACCTAGTGTTAGATCACATATCTCAACCTGCAAAGCATGTATCTTAATCTACATTTATAGATGTTATTAATGTAAAATTGTAATAAACCAACAGTCAACTATCTAAAAACGGATCTGTAACTATCACAGTTTTAAGACAACTAAATAACAATCCATAAAATGGGACTATCAAACATAAATAATGGTGATATGAGACATGACCTAGAGAAGCAAACCCATATCGAAGATCAATAAACTATAGTGATCAACAGAACAAAGGGTTAAAAAAGAATATTATATTCCAAGACTTGGAATTTGATTTTCATTTTATTTGTTTTATTTGAAATAAAAAAAAATTATTTGAAATAAAATCTAGTAACTGCAATTGCTAACAGCAGCAAGAAAAGAAATAAAACAGCAGTAATGATTTTACCAGCAACAATAGATTCAGTACTAACACAGAAAATTCCAGCAATTTACAACAGTAAATCTAATAAAAGATTTCAACTGCACCATCAGTATGAGAAAATTTTAATTTTTTTAAAAAAAATTTCCACAAGCGTCGCTTAAGCGACGGTTTCTACTGTCGCTTTTCCGACACATTTTCTAGATAGTCGTCGCTTATCCGACGGTAATATGTGTCGCTTATTCGACGCATTTCTAGATAGTCGTCGCTTATCCGACGGTTTATGCTGTCGCTTATTCGATGCTTTTAGTTGAGATTCGTCGCTTAAGCGACGGTTATGAAGGCTATTTTCTCAAAAAAATTTACTACCGTCGAAAATATTCTGTCGCTTAAGTGACGGTTTACATTTAAGCGACAGTTACATAGGTGTCGCTTAACCGATGGTTATTTAGGTGTCGGTTAACCGACAACAAGTTTCCGACGCTTAAAAAAAAAAAAAGTGTCGTACATGCGACAGGAAACTGTCGAAAATCCGACATGACAGCCGTCGGATTTTTGGTCGAAATGTAGTAGTGTTAAAGAAGGTATCAATCTTTATATACCATGACCTAGGAGCCTGTTTCTATCCATAGATAGCTTTCTTTAACTTACATACAAGATGCTCCTGTCCTTTCTGTACAAAGCCTTCAGGTTGGACTAAGTACACTTGTTCTTTTAGTTCACCATTTAAGAAAGCAGATTTTACATCTAATTGACGGATCTTCCAATTATGAGTTGTAGTTAATGCAACCAAAATTCTAATTGTATTTAGTTTTGCTACTGGTGCAAAAGTTTCCTCAAAGTCAATTCCCTCCTGTTGAGCATACCCTTTGGCAACTAGTCTTGCTTTAAATCTGTCAATACTTCCATCTGATTTAAGCTTATGTTTAAATAGCCATTTACATCCTATGGGTGTTTTGTTCTCTGGTAATTCTGTTAATTCCCAAGTTTGATTCTTCATAATAGAGTTATATTCTTCATTCATAGCTTCAACCCATTCTTCTTTATCTTTGGCTTGTTTATAATTCATTGGTTCATTCATTGCATTGGACATTAAGGCATAGTCATCATACCTTGAAGGAGGACGAGTCTGTCTTGAAGACCTTCTTAGTCCTACATTTCCTGTAGGGGTACCATCCATTATCCTTCTGCTTTCTGATGTATCTTCATCTGAACTGATAGAAGTGCTCATGCTGTTTATACTATTTTCACTGTGACTCCTGCTGCTTCCATTGCTTTTGCTATTATGTTCCTGCTCCTTTTCTTGTGGCTGATCCACTTCCTACTGCTGAATGATGGAATTTAATTTCACATATTCATTAGTAGAACTGTGTCCTTCGCCATATTTATCACTTGTATCTGCATATTCATGGAACACTACATCTCTGCTTGCAATTAACTTATGAGAGCTGGGGTGAAATAGATTATAAGATTTATGATCATTGTGATATCCAACAAAGATACATTCAAAGGATTTAGCATCTAGTTTCCTTCTATCATCTTTTGGTATATGTGCAAAAGCTTTAAAATAAAAAATTCGTAGATGCTTAACTTCAGGTTTATATCCATAAAGGACCTCAAATGGTGTTTGCAGATCTAATTTCTTTGTTGGACTTCTATTTTTCAGATATACAGCAGTATTAACAGCTTCAGCCCAAAAACCATTCGACATGTTCTTACCTTGGAGCATACTGCGAGCACATTCAACTAGTGTCCTGTTCTTTCGCTCAGCTACACCATTTTGCTGAGGAGTGTGCGATACTATAAATTGTTGCTGGATTCCATTCTCCTTACAATATTTCTTGAAAGCTCTAGACACGTACTCCCCTCCATTGTCAGATCTGAGAAATTTAATGCATTTTCCTGTCTGCTTTTCGGCCATCATTCTGAACTCTTGAAATATTCGAAGACATCTCCTTTTCTTCTTATAAAATAGACCCATGTGTATCTAGATCTATCATCAATGAATGTTATAAAATATGATGCACCTCCTAATGATCTAGTCTGCATAGGTCCGCATACATCTGTATGGATTAATTCAAGCAGATCAATTTGTTTCTTTTCTTGATGTGTCGGGAATGCATCTCGGTGTTGTTTTCCAAGTGCACAAGCACTACATTCTAAATGCACATTCTTTATAACAGGTAGACCGTCAACCATAAATTTGTTCTGAAGCAGCATAAGATCATGATGATTAATGTGGCCCCATACCTTTGATGCCAGAGTTCCTCTGTGGTGATGATGGTGGATGCCAGTGCTTGATGAGTGTCTTTGCACACATCCAGCTTATATAGTCCTCCACACCTTGAACCTGTAGCAACAGTCTTGTAGTGGTCTTGGATGTATTTAATATGACATTGGTACTTGCCAAACTCTACCTTTAGGTCATGTTCGGTTATGGTTGAAACAAAAATAAGATTATTTTTAATACCAGGAACATATATAACATTATGTATCTGTTTCAATTCACCATTGGATAATTTCACCTTTACTTTTCCATAACCTTGAACTTTGAGTGACCTATTATCACCTAAATAGATGTGAGTGTCATTAAGATTCTCATTATATTCTTCGAACCATTCACTCCTACACGACATATGTGCAGATGCACCTGAATCTATGAACCATGCATTTTTATCATCTGTCTCAGCAGACAGAGCGTCCTCAAAAATAAATAATCTCAGATTTCTAAATTCATTTTCAGGAGTGTTTGTGTTTGCAAAATTCCCATTATGATTTGCATTGTGATTTCCATTGTAGCTTCTACCTCTATAATATTTCTTCTGATAATGATTTCTATTGAGGTGTCCTGGTTTGTCCCAATAATGACCATCTACATTATTTCTAGAATGATCAGTCTGAACCATACCTTTATGTTTTGAGTGAAATTTGCCTCTGTCTTCATTCCATGATCTGCCTCTGTCTCCATGCCACTGTTTGCCTCTATCTCGATTCCATGAGCTGCCTCTGTCTCCATTCCATGGCCTGCCCCATGGTTTGCCTCTGTGCATATATCGACCTCTTGCCATCAATGCGAGATCAGAACCTTGAGCCTCGAGATCATAAGTTTTCATCCTCTCTTCTTCTTGAAGCACAATACCTGTGAGTTCTTCAAAATTTGGGGGTTTTTCTCTCGCTGCAAGTGTTGAAATAAACACTTTGTAATCAGAATGCAAACCTTTCAAGGCGATAGTTACTTGATCAGTACTATCTACTGCTTCACCTATAGCTGCCAAGCTATCACTCAAATCTTTGATGCGAGAAATAAATTTACTTACCCCTTCATTTGCTTCCATCTTGATTGACAACAATTTGGTCTTCAGAAACAATATGCGATTTGCATCAGTTGTTTCATATAGTGTTTTAAGCGTATCCCATGTCTTTTTAGACATGTCACATTTTTTGATGTGAGGGATAATCTTGTCTTGCACAGACATTCGCGGAGTCACCTTGGCTTTGGCTTCCCTTTTGTTCCAATCTGGGATTAATGCAAGATCTGCGGGATTCAATTCAATGCCATTCACAATCATCCAGCCACCGAATAATTCAAGAACAGTGTGCAACTTGAATTTCCAGTTGACATAATTCTCTCCATTTAATTTGGAGGCTTCATTGATGTATGTATTAGCTAGTTGTTGTTGAGCGGCGGCAGCCATTTCACTTAATCTGAGAGGGAGAATAAAAAATCAATCAGTAAAAAAAAATCACCTTTGCAACGCCGGCTGGTCAAGGAGAATACAGTACCGCCCCCGGGAAGATAGCATCCGCGCGGTAGTTTCTCAGACTTTCACCTTTCTGAGCTACTCTGAAGCGGCCTCTTCACGTTATCTTCTGGGTGGATTCTTCAAACACGATTCAATAGCTCAGCTTCTCACAATAACACTCACAGCCTCCTTTCTCACGACTCTACACAGCCCAAAAAAAAAATTACAACAATAGTTGGCTCCCACAATAGGCCACGATGGGCTCTTCTCTCCAATAGGCCACTATGGGCTCTGATACCAAATTAACACAAACATAGAGGCAATGTGGAGCAGAGCACAAAGGCTCGCTCTCATACACAAAGGAACGGCCAAACCAATACAATTATTGATAGAGAAGTAGTTACAATATATATAGATGACAAACACCATAACAAAGAAGATCATAGATCCAAGAAAGGTGGATCTCAAACCAATACATGCTGAATATAGAAAGTACACATCAACCCAATCCCTACCAATGTGCCTATCATTTCTACATTATTCTAACAACATTGTGTGGCTAAGGGTTTGTTCTAGCATTAACTGAAGTGAGGAAGTTTGTTGAGATACAATTATTTTTAAAATAAATAGATATTAAAATATAATAATCAATCTTTTATTAAATGTTAAATTTGAACAAATATTGAAATTTGGCTAATTTCCACAACCCATTCCAAGAAAATTTATCTACTTTAACTCCTATTTAACCATACAAACATTTTATTAAAACTATTAAATATATAAATATTAAAACAAGTTCCTTATGTTAAAAATACTATGGTTCAATTCTATTGACATGTTGACACATATTATAGCTAGCATGTGAGGATTATGGTTTGTTAGACCTACAATTACTAGAAGAGGAAGTTTGTTGAAATTTCCGGTGCATGTGTGAGCTTTCCTTGATTCCTTTAAAATAACAAGAAGATGAATTTTCAAGACCAAAAGACTAAGACTTGTTTGTATAAAAGATAACTTGTTCATTTTTTATCAATCAATATCAACTTTTCTTTTAAAACATAACCTCATCATCGTTGTGATAATGCAGCCGATAGAAATCCTGGATATGCTAATGCAACCCCTCTCATTTGAGAACCATCCTGAGTTGTAATCTTTGCGAGACATTCTCCTCTTATAATGTTGCTAATGTTGATGAGAAAATGACGAGGATCACAGTAAACAGAAATGACAATATTCTGCCAAGCTGTAATGTAATTACTCTTGTAAAAATCGCGAGCACGAGGGATGCGCCTAATTATTCAATGGCCTTCAAAAGTGATCAAAATATGGCCTAGAATGTTACAACAATGAAGCCTTCTAGCACAGGAGACCATCCAGCTTGTCTAAATCAATAATTGTTTGTATCGTTTCATGGATGTCACCAGATATATCAATCAGTTGCATTCCCAATCTATATTTTTGCACGCATATTGTCATAGACAGTAAGGAACTCTAGATGAAATCTACTACGAAAATGGATGGTAGCTTCCCTCCTCAATTTTCCATCCAGTTTGAATTAAGTTTTCAAATAAATGTTGTACAGACCTCCAAATCTTCAAACACGATTATTCATTAGGTACATATTTCCTAGACTTCGAATATCCCAACCTATTTCAAGTCCTATCGGGAATATCTCATTGTACTATATTAGATCAAAATATTTGAGTACTGATTTTTTTTATTAGAAATCATTCATGGGTAATTTGGAATATCAATATCCCAAATCGCATATTTTTCTGCATAAATTTATCGGTATTTGTGAGTTTGTCCTACTCTATATTTGTTATTTGCACGCTTACTATATTTATATTTCTTCCATGAATATAGTGGTGAATGATTATCAACCAATTATTAGAACTATTGTAATAGACATATGTAATCAAATCTATAGGACAACTCAAAATTATAGGTTTACCAAAACCGTGGTGATATTTTTCCATGTCATCCTAATGGGATAAGATAGGAACCACGAGTTTAAACATTGAAAAAAAACAAATATTATGTCATCACCTATGAACAAGTCTTCCCTCCTTTCGTTTACCGGAAAGGATTCTAAATGGTAGTCCCAAAAAATATGTGGCAGCTTCCTATCCAACTCTCGACCCATTTTCTTTATATCTAGGTCACATATATGTGATAGATTTTGTATCTTGAATTATATTCTGAATAAAAAAGAAAAAGGTTGTTGCTGTTTTTTGCTTCCTTGTAAAAAGTTTTCTGAACTAAATTTATTTTTGTCTCTTTCTTATTGTAACTAAATTTATGTTTGGGCGTCTTTGTTATGTAACTCAATTTTGTTATGTAACTTAATTTATTTTTAGTTGAAGGACAGTGAGTACTAGACTAACTCAGAAAATGTCAAGGTGGTAGGATAGCCTGTCCCCCATGAGTTCCTTCCACAAACTCCAACGTCGAGTGTTGGACGGGAAGCTTCCAAATAGGTTTTGGGACTACCATTTAGAATCTTGTCTGATAAACGAAACGGGGAAGACTTGGTCATAGTCAAGAACATAGCATGTGTTTTTTTCAATGTTCAAACTCTCGGTTTCTATCTCATTCCATTAAGACGACAGGGAAAAATCTCATGATGGTTCTCGTAAACCTATACTTTTGATGATGGTTCTGGTAAACCTATATTTTTGAGTCGTCCAATCAATTTGATTACATACTATTACAATAGTTATAATAATTTTCCGATAATCATTGGCGACTAAATTCATGGTAGAAATCTAAAGATCCTAAGCGTGGAAATAACAGCTATAAAAGCACCACAAACTAACAAATAGAGAGAAATTTATGCAAAAAAATATGGGATTTGGGATATTGATATTCCAAATTTCTTGGAATGATTTTTAATAAAAAAGAATCATTACTCAAATTTTTTGATATGAAAGACTACAATGAGATATTCACCATAAGTGTTGAAACAGGTTGGAATATTCAAAGTCTAGGAAATATGTACCTAATGACTAATAACTAATAGTGTTTGAAGATTTGAAAACTTATTCCAAACTCGATGGAAAATTGAGCAGAGAATCTACAATCCATCTTCCGAGTAGATCTCATCTAGAGTTCCTTATTGTGTGCGACAATAATAGAATATGAGTGCAACAATATAGATTGGGAATGCAACTCATTGATATATCTCTTGACATCCCTGAACGATACAAACAAATATTGATCGAAGGCTTTAGTGTTGTAACATGGGAGGCCATATTTTCATCACATTTGAACGCCCTCGGATAATTAGGGCCATCCCTCCTTCTCACTAATTTTACAAGAATAATTACATTACAGCCTGGCAGGATATTGCCATTTATGTTTACTGTGATTCTCGCCTTTTTCCCATCAACATTAGCAGCATTATTACGGGAGAATGGTTGGCAAAGATTACAACTCAGGATGGTTCTCAAATCAGAGAGGCTACATTAGCATATCTAGGCTTTCTACCGGATGCATTATAAGAGCTATGATGAGGTTATGTTTTAAAAAGAAAATTTTGATATAAATTGATAAAAATTGAATAAGTTATTTTTAATACAAAGAATTTTTGGTTTAGTGTTATTTTAAAGGAATCAAGAAAAGCTTACACATGTATTGGAAATCTCAACAAACCTCCCCATTTTTATGAATAGTAGGTCTAACAAACCATAAACCACTCATCCAAGTACTAATATATTTAGTTTTTATAAAAGGTTTGTTTAATTAAATAGAAGTTATAGAATAAATTTCTTTCAATGGGTTGTGGAATTAGCTTTATTTTAATTTGATTATTATATTTTAACATCTATTTATGTTAAAAATGTGTGTATGCCAACAAACACTCAGCTGCACAAAACATTGATTATTATATTTTAATATCCATTTATGTTAAAAATAATTGTATGTCAACGAAGGCTCAGCTGCACATCCAAGCCAAAATATGAAATATGTCTCTAAGAAATTGTTCACCTTAGTATTTTAAACATAAGGAAGTTGTTCTGAATAATTTTTTATATTTATAAAAGGTTTATAGATTGAATTTGTACATTATACATTCTAGTTTAATTTTGATTTTAAACCACATCCATAAAATTAATCATAAAATTAATCTGGACAGTATAAAATCAATCTGTACAGTACACTCCAAAATTTTAAGATTTATACTATCAATTTGAATACACATTTAATTGAAATATTTTTTTATAATTTTACTTCCGTTTGAGGATTTTTATGTTTAAGTTTTTTCTTCCCACTGGCTAGGACCCGATACCATTGCTATATATGTTCCAGTCCCTTTTTGTACTTGTGAGAATTGGCTCGACTGTGCAATATTGAAGGTGTACATCATTGTTCATTGTTACTGTGGACTGATTATTTTTCCATATGGAGGAATCAGTTTCCTCTATTCATTGACGGGCTTGGATAGGCAATCATCGAGATTGACTCAGCGGTAGAAACTCCCCAAATCTTCATTCTATACAGAATTTATAAACAAACGCATCACTCAAAAATGGTCGCGGGAATAGAAAGGTTTGTAGGAACAGAATCAAGTCCTTCAGAATTACAGGCGCTCACTGGGAAGATAAAGAACCTAATTACATGCAATTATGTTGGGCAATTTTGTTAATTAAAAAATTTGAATGAATGAATGATATCGTGGTGTCCGATCCAATATTTCAACAATGGAGCAAAAAGTTATAGATGCTTTCGACTGCCATTGTCTCTCTGTGTTAACGAAAATGGCAGATGGACAGTGAATAGACTCACTCTATTTTACATGCCTCACTGCGAATTGTTTCTCGCTGATAGTGTACTGGAGGCAAACTGGACGCCTGATAATTTGAAGAAGATTATTATACTAGGCAACAGTTTAAAGAGTTAGGACTTTTACAAAAGACAGTTTCGCAGATAATCGTCTCAGTAATAAAATCCAAGTCATTCTGGACAGTGATCATATGCTGCATGAAGTGCCGCTCCCAAAGACAACAATTTCTTTGGACAACGAACGCCATTGTTCAATAGGGAGATCATTTGAGTTGGCGTTTCTTTGACTGGGATGATTCGTTAAACGATTTCCAAAGGCAGGACCCAGAGATGTTCACAGCAGATTATGTAGAGACTGGTAAAATTGTTGATGAAATACTAGAGAAAGTACGATGAGAAAAGTTACGCATATACTCCTTTTACAGAAAATTCATGGGAAAAATGCATACAGAAATGGTCACATAAATGGAAAACGTGATTAGCACAGGCCCACATTAGATTGTGATCATTAGGCTCCATTGTTCCAAAGCCATGGAGAAGTAACCGTAATTCTGAATTATCTGGGTCTGTTCCTATTACGTTTCCTAATTGTGGGACCATTTTTTGGAACCTGCATTTGTTCCATGAATTTTCTGTATAACGATTTCTAAGTTTCCCAGTCCCCGATATATTTTCCTTATAATTATTTCTTTACCTCCTCTGAGTCGTGTCGTTCTAAACCCTTTAGCGAGCCATTCCAATGAAATAAACACCATCTTAAATCATGAAATGACTTCCGGTACAGTGGTTCAATTGAAGACTGGCGTGCCCCGTTCAAAGAATTAGCTGTCTGTGGAAACAGCAGCGAATGATCACTCTCCAATGAGTTGCATTTTATTAAGAAGACGGTGATATGCAAAATATTCTGCGTCCAGGTCTTAACACTCGTGAAGCTGTTGGCTTGTATAATAATGCTGGTCAATTTCTCTGGCATCCACTTTGCCTCTAGTAAGCTGTGAGTGAGGAAAAACTCGCTGTGAGGCATGCAAAACAGCGTGACCTATTCAGTGTCCGTCTGCCATCTCGTGCACTGCATTGTATGCACCCGTTCAAATTTTTCTCTTTAACAAAATAACCAAATTTAATAGCCAAATATAACTGCATGTGATTAGGCTCTTCTGATTAGGTTTTCTTTCTCCAGCGCTACAGAGAACCATTTGTAACTGTGAAGGATCTGGGTATGTGCCTATCTTTCTATTCTTGCGATTATCTCTGGCCTCTGCATTTGTTTCATAATTTTTTTATAAAATAAATATTTATTTTCTTGATCATTTCATCAACATTGTATTAATTTCTACATCTGAATCAGTCTCCATGATGGCATATCCAAACCCGTTAATCAATAGAAGAAACCGTTAGAATATTCATAGGAAATACTCTAGTTTACAATGGAACTGTTTCTACATTTTCAATAGATTGCAGATTGTAGTTGGATGACACAAATGTATTGCATTATTTTAAATTTTAAATAAACAATTTTATATTATATATATATAAAATTAATAATTAGTAGTTAATGTATAAAGTATATGACAATATATATATATAAAATTAATAATTAGTAGTTAATGTATAAAGTATATGACAACATTTAATTGACATATAGACTAGTATATGGATATAGTTTGTGGTGGATTAGGTTTATAAGGATCAAATAGCAAGAGATAGTTCTGGAATAGAAGAGACTTTGGAAATATGTTTGTGTTTATCATATTTTTCTAATATGATTTATCCATGACTAGCTATATATTATCAATATATCCATTTATGAATTATCACTTATTTTTTATATTGTTTTTTTTTTAATTGTCTTCAATAAACTATTGGTTACTTGTCTAATCCTCATACATTAAAATATATAAGCCTTATTTATAACAATAAATAAATAAAACTATATATAAAGAATAAATAAAAATAACTTATAGTTTATCTAAACAAAGTTAGATAAACTAATATAAATATTATAAGCATTGATAAGATATTTATTCAAATTTTCATACCTAACAAGTATTGATCTTTTTAATATGACAAGTTGCAGATAGGTATCCCCAGATATGACCTTGTTGTGATATGTTTTTATCTCTAATATTTTCTCGAGTGTCTTTATTGTAGGCAAGTCACTGTATTGGCATTTTAATGTAATATATTTACAAACCAAAACCTGTACCGAGTAAGTGAATGCGGACATAAGGATGCCCTGTAGATCATTTCAGAAGTAACACATCTATTTATAGATCATTTCAGAAGTAACATATTTATTTTGAAAGAGAAAGGTATGCAAATTCAGATAGTAGATAATACATTACCATCGGTAGAGATCACTTCAGAAGTAACACATTTATTCCTAAAACTTTTAAAAGCAAAGGGTAAGCAATTTCAGAAAATAAATAATACTTTGTCACTGGAATCCGGCATTGGGAAAAATCTCTTTTAAAGCTTCCTAAATTAATTAGAAAAGTTGGTTGGATGCCTTTCGATAATAATGAAAAAAAAAACTAGCCTTTTTACAAATTTATAATAAACAATATGTAGCCTTTCTTGATCAGCTAAAAGTTGAGTTGTGAAATTATATATCTATAATCAATCTAAAATTTCATTGAGTTTGAATTCTGAGATTTTAAATGTTATTAAAATATACATTATCAAAAAAATTGAAAATTTGAATTAGAAGAATGTTTATAATGTTTAATTATGAAAAAAGATGTTTAATGTTCATTAAGAAAATATATTTTAAGTTTAATCAGAAATTAAATGTTATTAAAATATATATTGTCAAAAAAATTGAATTAGAAGAATATTCATAATGTCTCATTATGAAAAAGGAAGTGTTTAATGTTCATTAAGAAAATATTATTACTTCTAAGTTTAAAGAGAAATTGTGGTTAAGGAAATTTAGGGTTCTTAGAAAATTAAGATACTATAAAGAGGTAATTAATATTAATTTGCAAGATAGAAAATAGAAAATTAAGATAATATAAGGAGGTCATTAATATTAATTTGTAAGATTAGAAGTATCTATCATAGTAACTAGCTCTAGCCAAGATTAGAACATCATGAACTCCCTAGCAAAAGAGAACTCCTTAGCAAAAGAGGCAGTTGATCTATTTCTAAAACTCATGGAAAGAAAAGGTTTGCCATGTTCTCTTATAATACCCTAATTACACCCAGTAGACTTTAATCATCTAATAAAAAATCCAACCCACCATTCACACAAAATATAATCCATTCTCCTGTCACATTCAGTTTGATAAATATCCCATAGCTAAACGCTAAATATATGGGTAACCTTGAAAAAACCATATCAATGATCTTGCAGATGGCATCTAACGACTAGCGGGAGGGGCATACGAGCTTCCACAAGAAATCTAGGTATGAGGATTGGGGAGCGGGGTATATAATCTCGCTCTGGAAACCAAGTGCTAACGCAAACTATCTTAATTTGAAAGGAATAAAATATTGACCATTAAAGAGATTCATATCTAACGGTATTACCTGGACCACTGAGTGAGAAGCTGAAATAGCAAGAATATCTGCACACGATACAGTTGAGCTAATTAAGCCTTCTCTATTTCCCTGATAAACTACTTCAAATCCTGTGGGAGAGTTTCGTTGGGATCCAATCTCTGCTCACTCACAATTATTGTGTATCCCAATTCGTGAAAGACAATCTGACAAATCACTTCTAATCCTCTCTCACAGTTTCTGTTGGGAGTCGAGTTCGAGTCACAATTCTGGTGTATCCCGATGCCAGAATCGCGCTGCCTCGAGTGTTGGTAGCCAAAGATTGTTAACTTCTTTCTACAGCCATTAGAGGTTTCGGAGGCAAATTTAATGGAAATCGTAGGGAGAACCTAATCGTTTCATATGCACTATTATTAAAAACTGATCCTTCCACTCCTTGGAGATGAAACGTCAAACCCTCAAAGAAAATAGAAAACGGACGCACATACCCGAAAGAAAAGGGACGCTACCTGGCAGCAATACATGTAAATTCATTATGGCTGAATGCCATTAATTGAAATAAACTCGTTAAAAATTTTAATGCAGCAGAATTTGTAGATGCGTTAAATTATATTCATAGATTTAGTAGACACTCTTAAGAAATATACGAGTATCAATAAATCTTACTTATCGATGAACAAAAAAAAATCTATTTTATATGGCACCTTCGCTTTAATTTCAAAAATAAGACGCCCATCGCATAATAATCCATGGCCGAAATGACTTCTCTGTCTTGAAGCGCCAACACAAGTCTTAAGTGATTAGGATTGGTCTAAGCTTGTTGTATGTAGTGAGTCCTTCAAATTGACAATGAATGTATGTTAAATTAAGGACAATTGTCAACATTTTATTTTTAGTGTATCCGATCACAAGCAGAAACATAAAGTTTTAATTCGAGTTTCATTGCCATCCAAGTCTAGAATGCTGCTCATCTAAAAATCCAAATCGCATTCATGGTAGTAAAATGATCTATCTACTTATTGATGCTAGAAGATTGAAAATCGTTGTCAAAGACAGCACCAACAGAGTCTAAACCAAAAATTGTTGTCTGGACTAGTTGATGAGAAGCAAGGGTAGAAGCTAGGCTTCCATGCTGCAGTCTTAGCCATGTTAAAACCATAGCAAAAGAATTGTAAAATACATATTGAAAACTTTGAAATTTTTTTTTATTGCTTTATATATTTATAAATCTAATCAAAATTTTAGTGAAAGTTTAGGTTTTCTTTTTTAATAAAATTTTCATTAGGTTATATATTTATAAATCTAATCAAAATTTTCATGAATGTTTAGGTCTTGATTTTGATAAATCTGGATTATGATTTTGATTGAAATATTTGATTGGCTGGAAGCTAGGGGATATATATGATTAGCCCAGGTAGATTAATTCAACATGAAGGTTCAAATTTTTTGGTTTTTAAATGTTTTTGCTATAGTTTGAAATAATTTTTAGTTTTGACATTTTTTAAATTTTGATTTAACTTGGCTCTTAAGCATTATGATAATTATTATTCCCTAAACAGAGAATTATGTATTTAAGAGGGTTTTGACATTAGTGCCATCTTTTTGTAGTTTTTTATGCTATTGTTTTACTAGTAAATTAAACAGTTTTTCTTCATTTTTTTTCATCCACTCTCTTTTTATTCCAAAATAAATGGTAGATGCAAACTCATAATTGATAAATGGATATCAAAAAGAATATTGTTGATAACATATATTTAAGTAAAGATAACTCATAGTTGAACTAGCTAAGAAAATATGAATAATAAATAAATAAATCCAAACTATTTTCTATTCCATAGTGATTTCTCAATAATCTAATTTATGATCAAACAACAAACTATGTAGATGTACCAGTGCATAACAATATTTATATATAAAATTTTTATTAAAAAACTAAAAAAGAATAATGTAGAGATATTGTATTATTGCTAATGAGTTTGACTTTGGATTGTGTATAACTTCCTTTATGTATGAAATTTATTTAAATAATTGACAAATAGTGAAATGATAATGTATCGATATCGTATTATTATTATTATGTATAGAATTTGAGTTTGAATTGTGTATTACTATTTTAGTTGTTAGTTTTTTTATGTTTTTGGCTTTAACCTTTTATTATATTTATTATCTTTTAGTTTTGGTTTTGGAGGGCTCTGACAACCTAACAGCAATCAATACTGGACAGAGCATTGATAATTACTACTCGACAGAGCATTGATAATTACTAGCCTCAACAACTTGTTTGTCCTAACACTAATGAAAATCATGGCCATGTTGAATTACTAGCTCACCTTCAAAGTAATGGTAATCAACTAAAATGAATATACAACATTATACTTGCATGTTTTCCACTTATATTATCAATTCCACTTGTAATATCAATAGCTGGTCCAGGAAAAGGCATGCTCAACTATATAGTGTCAACTATACAGTGCAGGGACGAAGCCACTTGGAACATAGGAGCAGTGAAAGAGGATCCTGTTAAGCTTTCCAACACATTCCAATTCATGATTGCATTATAAGAGAAGGAGGATCTGTTAAGCTTTCCAACACATTCCAATTCATGATTGCATTATAAGAATATATCCCTCTGCCTTTCTCGTCTTCAAACTCGCCCTTCGCTCTTACTCTGTGCTTCCACCATCTCCATCATTTGCTTGCATCCTTTTGACTTCTCCCAGCTTTACAACCGGAACAGACACTCGTATAGTGATGCATATCTTAACAGGAACGGAACTGTTAACGAGCATGCCGTTCATCATGTTAATGGGAACACAACCCGATTACCACGACTACTGTTTCCAATGGAGTGCCCGGGATTCAAAACATGCGCAGCTGCTTTTGGTATGAAGAAGAAATGGAAGACAATATTCGTTGGTGTTTAGGTAAATTTTGTAAACCTGCTCATCTGAATTGTAATAACTTACTGTTAATTTTGGCAGGCAGACATTCCCAATCTTGAATGTGAATATATATATATATAGAAACAATAAATTTTCTGTAAGTGAGCAATTACCAAAATATTCTGTTGCTCTATACAGAACCATTAGACAAGTGCTTTTTTCACTACATAATAAATTTTCTGTCTTCACAGCATTCTCTATACCTAAGTGAGCAATTACCAAAATATAGTGTTGCTCGATACAGAACCATTCGACAAGGTGAATATAGGGAGTGCATTATCTCTAAATATATAAAATAAAGATTGTGAATAACCCGTTTTGCTTGCTATTGCGGACAGTCGCTTGTTATAGACAGAAGTTGCAAATTTAAGCAATTTGCATCTGGTAATATCCCTCACCTGTACCCCTATAAATGTCATTATAGGGATACAGGTGACATTATTCGAAGTTGCAAAGACTTGGTTCTCATTATTCTAATTTGCAGTCTTGATGTGTGGTTTCAGCCTCAAAAGTATTTTCATCATGAGAGCCTACAAAGGCTCCACAGCTCTGTATAACTAGTTTTGCTTGCTATTGCGGACAGACGCTTGTTATAGACGCGAAGGCTCCACAGCTTTGTAGGCTTTACGACACATAAGAACATCAAGAAAGAGGTGATATATCCCAGTATAGCGTAGAAGTGATGGCACATTCATACATCAGTGGCACACTTCGAGCAAATCCATCATACCTCTAGTTCCATGCACAAAAGTGGGGTGTTTTGATGATGGCGTTGAACCAGACTGCTTTGAGAGGCAAACTATAATTATGAAGAAGGTAGAGGGTGCATGCATGTTGTAGGCATGCAAGAGCCGGCCTTGGCCTATTTTCAAAGTTAGACAATGTTCTTTATGTATTGTTTTTTTTTAAAGTTTGAACACTGTTTTTTATATGTGTTTTAGATGTGCGACATCGAAAAACTCTAACCGTGCATCTCCATTGCTTTTATTTTGAATTTTTTTGGACTTAAATAAGTTGCTTCTAGAATGTCGTTAATGGAGGATGTCGTTGAACACGGTTTTAATTTCACCTCCAAGAAGGATCGAAATTTTGTTAAACGTAATAATTTTCTTTAACTCCAACAATTTATTGTGAGCACCATCATCATGAAAGTTTTTTCCACATGAATCAATGCAGAGGCCAGATGACTGTATCTGTTTGCCATGTTAATGGGTTGTTCCACATGAATCAATGCAGAGGCCAGATGAGTGTATCTGTTTCCCATGTTAATGGGTTGTTCCAATGAGAAAACTCTCTTGGAAATAACACTTATTAACAGCTTGCACAATTAAACTCTCAAATTGAAATTAAATATATAGCAATTCAAACCAATTTGAAGCTTTGATAAACAATATTCTATTTTGCAAATGCTTGTGTTCCTTTTAATTTTAATTTTTTTCTTTCTAGTTTGTCATTTTTCTTTGAAAAGTTAAGAATTCACTTTATTTAAATGAACGAAGCACTTTCGAAATGCTCACATTTATAATTATAGCGAGGTGAAGAGTGGTGTATTTGGCTAAGCAGTGGAATAGTTGTCTTTGTTCATCATTTATTTTTCAATATTTTAATTAATTATTGATAATTATACAGGCATGCTAGTGGCAATAATAATAAATTATTGATAATTATACAAGCATGTTAGTGGCAATAATGATAACTACTATGATTTTTCATTAATAAAAATTTAATTAAGCTTAACCTACATGCATGCTTCAATTAGCATGTTTATGAGCATCTTTTCTCGCAAAGGTAACTGGACATTGCCACCTGATCGCTCTCGTTTTATTTAAGAGAAATGTGTAAGTTCTCATTGTACATTTTATTTTCCTACATTGTACATTTTATTTTTTAGGAAAGATTCACATATTTGAGATCACTTTGTGACTTCATTGGGTGATTAGTAGTCTCTATAGCCCAATTTTGGTACAACGCAGTATTATTGGACTGATCGGCAACGGATAATGTTGGAGAAATGTAATTACTCATAGATCCGTACCTGACTCTCAGCCGAATCTGTCAGAGTCTGTACAAGTCAAGATCTTGTCTCTCAGTCTCACAAGAGAGAAGAGTCCATGATTCGGCAATGTAAACCAGTCAAATTTATTTCTCAAGTTAAGTTGTTAGGTAGATAGTTATTACAACGTTTAATGGCGAGTGAGTTGACCCATGTAGAAGCAATCTTTAGGTTACCTATAAATAGAAGAAGGAATTTGTAAATCAGTTTACAGAGAGAGTCAAGAGAGATTACAGACAATAGACACTGGAGGAACTCAGGGTGAGAAAAGAGAAGTTGAAGCTCAAGCTTCTGTGTAAGTGATTCAGTCGAAGAGCTAAAGCTCTGTAAAAGGACAAGTCTAGACCAAGTATGGATGGACAAGTCTGGACCGACAAGTTTGTAATACTTTGTTATTTTAGCATAGTTAAATATATGAAATAGTTTATGGTTGAATGCATGATTATTTGGCCACACATATTTCCATATTTACTTAGGTAAATGTCTTTTACAATTAGTGTTAAGTGAAAGAACAAGAACCCATAAAATATCACCGCATGAAAGTTCCAGGTTTTACAGCACATTGGTCGACTCAAGTTTTCCTACATATTTGGGCATTTTTTTTATAAGTTATTTAAATTTGTAAATGTGTCTATTTTACTTCATCTTACTCACAGGTGAAAAGCATTTGTAATTTCTTTAGTCTCTTAGACTAAGAAACATACTTTGTAGATTTCGACCAAAGTGAACCAACTTAAGAGGTCGGTTGAGTGAGCCGAGGGAGGTCAGCCGACTTGATTGGTTGAAGAGGTTAGCCAACTTGAGTGGTCGAAGAGGTGAGCCGACTTGGAAGTCGAAGAAGTCAGCCGACTTAGAAGTGACAAGTGGTCGAGGTAAAATGAGTTGGTAGAACCGACAAGTAAGTCAAAGTAAATTTAGTCGAGTGGAAAGACCGAATAAAATTTATAAACTTGTCTAGTCGGGAGATAGACAAGTTTCACCCAACAAGTGAGAAAGGAAAAGAGGTCGGCGTGAAAAGTGAAAATTAAATTTTAATATCGACTGAGCCCTAAACTCAAGTTAAGTTGGCTTGGTTTTGGCTAACTAGTATCAGAGCAAGGTTTATATCAGAGCAAGGTTTATATCAGCCCAAGATTTAGGAAATAAATCTTGTCTTAAAAGGTGAAAATTAATTTTCTAAGGAAATTTAATTAAAAATTAAAATGGGTTCCACTTCTGGTTCATTGCAAACTCCAATTTTTACAGGAAAGAATTATGAATATTGGTCTTTAACAATGAAGGCTTTATTCAGAGGTCGAGATGTGTCGGAGATAGTCCAGCATTGTTACGCAAAACCAATAGACATGACAACATATAACTATCTCACACAGGCTGAGAAAGATGTCTTGAGAGAAGAGAGGAAGAAAGATGGAAAAGATCTATTTTTCAAACATCAAGCTATGCATGAAAGCATACTCCCAAGAATAGCAGCAAAAACTACTGCTAAGGAAGCATGGGATACATTGGAGAGTGTCTATCAAGGTTTGGATAAGGTAAAAACATCCAAGCTGCAGATTCTGAGAAGAGATTTTGAATCTCTGTCCATGAAATATTCAAAGAATGTAGACACATTCTACACCAGAGTTGTTGGGTTGATAAACCAACTGAAATCTCATGGAGAAGCCATAACAGACCAAAGGGTTGTTGAAAAAATTCTCAGAATTCTTCCCCCAAGATTTGAAAAATTGGTTGTGACCTTAGAGGAACACACAGACATGACGACATTTACCATTGATGAGTTGTAGGCTTCACTCATCAATCATGAGCATAGACTCAGCAGATCACAGACATCATTGGAAGGTGCATTTGCAGCACGGTCATCTAGAATCCAAGGTAGAGGAAGGGGGAGAAACAACTTCAGAGGAAGAGGAAGAAGTTCTTCAAGAGGAGGACAAGGCAGAAGTCCTACAAATGTCGATGGCAGAGGAGATAATTAGAACCCAAGTCAGCCAAGTGGCCAGAGGTTTGATAAATCAAAAATTCAATGTCATTACTATAAGAAGTTTAGTCATTATGCATATGAATGCAGGAAGAAACAATATGACCAAGGAAGGCAAAGCCCAAATCAGTCGAGCAGCGCCAGCACTTCGACAAGTGAAATGTTAATGGAATCGACATCTCCACTTGAATTCAATGCTATTCAAGAAATTCCACATGACATACGGTACTTGGATTTAGGCTACAACAACCACATGACTCGTAATTTAAATTTTTTTTCCAATCTAGACAATTCAGTTTAAATTGATGTTACACATGGAAATAATGTCCAAGTTACTCTCTTAGGAAAAGGCAGTGTTGATATTCTAACCAAACCGGGGGAGAGTAAGTATATCCCTCATGTCTATCATGTCGAAGGTCTGAAACATAATTTGTTAAGCATTGGACAGTTGTTACAAAAAGGCTACAGAGTCTACATGGATGATGATCACTGTGTGATCAAAGACAAGCATCCAAGCGACTAGCTGATAGCAAAAGTGCCAATGACAACCAACCACTTGTTTCCATTGAGGATAGTTCCTGACATAAAAGGGAAAGAAAACTCAGGAGCTGCATTCGAAAGTGAAGAAACAGTTGAGCTCCTCGACAAGAGAGAAAATTGCAGCGCTAATCTGCAAGCTGCATTTCAGACAAAAGTTCAGAATGAATTGTGGTTGTGGCATTTCAGATTTGGACATCTGAATTTTGGTGGGCTGAAGCTACTGCACACAAAGAATATGGTGAAGGGATTACCATTGATCGATAGACCAGAGAGGGTTTGTGAAGGCTACATTTTTGGCAAATATCACAGAGAGACTTTTCGAGTCGGAAAGTCCTATAGAGCACGCACACTACTTGAAATTGTGCACTCTGACATTTATGGTCCAATGCAGACATCATCCATTGGTGGCTGCAAGTATTTTCTAACTTTTATTGATGATTACTCAAGAAAGACATGGGTATATTTTTTGAAACATAAATCCGATGCATTTAGTTATTTTCAGCAGTTCAAGGCACTCGTGGAGAACCAGAGTGGACATCGCATCAAGATCTTAAGGCCCGACAGAGGAGGTGAATATGTTTCAAATGAATTTCTAAATTTTTGCAAGACCCATGGCATACAGAAATAATTCACTGCACGATATACACCTCAGCAGAACAGTATTGGCAAAAGAAAGAACAGAACCATCATGGAGATGGCACGCAGCATGTTGGAAGCCAAGCATTTGCCAAATGAGTATTGGGGTGAAGCAGTCCTAACTGCCGTTTACATTATGAACCGGTGTCCGACCAAGAGTGTGAAGAACAAAGTTCCCCAAGAAGCATGGACGGTTATGAATCATAGTGTCTCACAATTAAAATTTTTTGGTTGTGTTGCATATGCTCATGTTCTAGATGAAATGAGAAGGAAGCTAGACATGAAGGGATAGAAATGTATTTTTGTCGACTATTTAGAAGACACAAAAGCATACAAGTTGTATGACCCTGTCGTAAGGAAAGTGATAATCAGTCGAGATGTTCAATTTGTTGAGAATGAATCATGGGATGGAACCGTCGACATAAATATCAAGATTGTGTCGAATGTCGACAATGATGATATGGAAGAGGAAGTCGTTCAAATACCACATGTAAGTCAACCGTTCGGAACACCATCGACTCCCATGACACCAAGACATGGTTCACCACAAGGACCATTGACACAAGTAGCAGCTCAAGCTACACCGACAAGTACACCAAGAGGACAACAGACTCCTTCAAGCATTCAGTCAAGGTCGACATTGACAAAACCGGTGAAGACAAGAATTTTGCGAGAGATATATGAAGCCAGTACACCTAATTCATTCTCTCTCTTTGCATTATTTGCACCTATATATGATCCACTAACATTTGAAGAAGCTGTTGAAGAAGAAGTATGGGCACAAGCCATGGATGAAGAAATAGAATGCATTGAGAAAAACCAGACATGGCAACTAGTTGATGTACCAAAAGACAAGGATGTAATCATTGTCAAATGGATTTACAAGACAAGGCAAGATGCTGATGGGAATGTGCAAAAGCATAAAGAAAGAATGGTAGTAAGAGGGTTCACACAGCAACCTGTCATAGACTTCAATGAAACGTTTGCACCTATTGCATGCATGGATATAGTCAGAATAGTTTTGGCCATTGCTGCAGAAAACAAATGGCATGTTCATCAAATGGATGTCAAGTCAACATTCTTAAATGGCTATCTAGAAGAGGAAGTATATGTGGAAAAGCCATAAGGGTATGAAGTTCTAGGTTAAGAGCACAAAGTGTAGAGGCTAGAAAAGGCATTGTATGGTTTGAAGCAAGCTCCTAGAGCTTGGTACAGTCGGATTCATTCCTATCTCATTGAAAATGGATTTCACAAGAGAACCAAGCACATCAACATAAGGTTTCATTTTATAAGAGAGTTGTTGAACAACAAGGAAATTTGTTTGGAATTTTGTAGGTCTAAAGACCAACTAGTAAACATCTTTACAAAACCATTGGCAAAGGACACATTCTAGTATCTGCACATAGTTACCTCGGAATGACAAGTTCTCCACAGTGAACTCTGTCATAAACAGAGCATGTCTAAGCTCTGGAACATTTTGTAAATTTTGTTTTAAAAATCCCCATCTGCTTATAATTAAAGGGGGAGTGTTGGAAAAATGTAATTACTCGTAGATCCATACCTGACTCTCAGCCAACTCTGTCAGAGTATGTACAAGTCAATATCTTGTCTGTCACTGTGACAAGAGGGAAGAGTCCACGATTCGGCAATGTAAACCAGTCGAATTTATTTATGAAGTTAATTTGTTAGGTATATAGTTATTACAGTCTTTAATAGTGAGTCAGTCGACCCATGTAGAAGCAATCTTCATGTTGCCTATAAATAGAAGAAGAAATTTGTAAATCAGTTTACAGAGAGAGTAAAGAGAGATTACAAACAATAGACACCAGAGGAACTCGGGGTGAGAAAAGAGAAGTCGAATCTTAAGCTTCTATGTAAGTGATTCAGTCGAAGAGCTGAAGCTCTGTAAAAGGACAAGTATGGACCGATAAGTTTAGACCAACAAGTCTGGACCAACAAGTTTGTAATACTTTGTTATTTCCGCATAGTTAAATATATGAAATAGTTTATGGTTGAATGCATGATTATTTGACCACACATATTTCCATATTTACTTGGGTAAATGTCTTTTACAATTACTATTAAGTGAAAGAACAAGAACCCATAAAAATCTCACCGCTTGAAAGTTCAAGGTTTTATGGCACATTGGTCGACTCAAGTCTTCCTACATATTTGGGCATATGTTTTTATAAGTTATTTGGATTTGCAAATGTGTCTATTTTACTTTATCTTACTCATAGGTGAAAAGCATTTGTAATTTCTTAAGTCTCTTAGACTAAGAAACATACTCTGTGGATTTCAACCAAAGTGAACCAACAAGGTCGGTTGTGTGAGTCGACTTGCGACTTGAGAGGTCGGTTGAGTCAGCCAGCTGAGGCCAGCTGACTTGAGTGGTCAAAGATATCAGCCGACTTGAGTGGTCGGAGAGGTGAGCTGACTTGGAAGTCGAAGAAGTCAGCCGACTTAGAAGTGACAAGTGGTCGAGGTAAAATCAACCGACAAGTAAGTTGAAGTAAATTTAGTCGGGTGGAAAGACGGACTAAAATTTATAAACTTGTCTAGTTGGGAGATAGACAAGTTTCACCGGACAAGTGAAAAAGAAAAAGAGGTCAGCGTGAAAAGTGAAAATTAAATTTTAATATTGACTGAGCCCTAAACTCAAGTTAAGTCGGCTTGGTTTTGGCTAATAGATAATTCCTCGTTATGTTTAGATGGGTGTTCAAAGTTTCAAAAAGATCAAAGCAAATGTTTTCCAAGAGTAATCTAGTTAGAGATCATATTTAATGTTGATATATATGGAAAAATGTCATAGACAAGAGAATACAGGATGTGAAGAGGGGGATGTGGTTGTCTTGTAATCATTCTCTATCTTGGCCCATGAATGAATCTTTCTACTGCATCTTTCTATTTGTGAGAAGAAATATGTTGCTAACTTGCTTTTAGCGTTGATGTTTAACACATAAAAGCTCACGTGAGCTACTCGACTACACAGAATTTACAACATCTAATGACATATAGTCTCTTGGTTTTTTTCCTTCACTACTAAAATTTTCTTGCTTTAAAAATTGCATGCAACATTGCTATCTAATGGGGACCATTCAAATTTACGCAACATAGTGTTTACCAATGGTTGTAGTTGAAGGAAGACTTATAAGACATTGGAAAATAAGTTATTTTCCAATCGTGTATAGAGGAATGGATTAATAAGTTTTTTTTTTCCAAAAGGATAAAATGATTTTATAGAGTTTTTTAATATAATTGTTTTTCTGTAATTCAAAATATGTTTGGAGTGATAATGACACACTAAAGTGGACAACTGAATAATTTAGATTAGCATAAATCCATTTTAAATCCAGATCTATCAAGCATAGAGAGGAATCCAGTTTGGATTTCTCTTAATAGATCTGAGTTTAAAATGGATTTATGCTAGTTTTTTTTTTCTATTTAAGCCTATATGTAATTTATATTTTTTCAATTTATATTTTTTAATATTTTTATTTGTGGGCTAGCATAAAGTGACTAAGGTGACAGGATCTCCCTATACAGAGCTGGAGAGCACTCACTTCTCTCTATGCAACTAGCATATTTTGACTAACCTCATAGGACCTCCTTCATATTGGGTTAGATAGCACCTAGCTTTTCATAATTGAAATGGGCCACTTAATTAGGAATGCTTGTTCATAGTGGTTTCATGCTTCTCTGTGCAACTAACATAACGTAAATAGCCTAATAAAATCTCCTAATGAGGAGTGCTTGTTCATAGTGATTTCATGTTTCTTTATACAACTAGTATAAAGTGAATAACCTGATATGATCTCCTTCATAATGAATTAAATAGCACCTAGAACGAGACGTTTGTTTAATCCTTTTTATTGGAATGGCAAAGCTACACCTCCTTACTGCCAACTGGTATATCTTTTCTACTCCAATCCTTTGTTCAATCCTCGTAATTAGTAACCAATGAAGTATTTGTTCCATCCATAGAGAGTAACCACAATTATCCATGAATTTTTTTTATTTTCTCGGATTTTCACTATATTGGTATCGAATCCGTTTCGAGAAGAAACCCTTGTCAGCAAGAGATTTATGAAGAATAAATAAGAAACAAAAAAGTGTTTTCAAAAAGACACCACAAAAAAATATATATATATATAATGCTCCCTAGAAAAGAATTAAAAGTGAGTAAAACAAAACATAATAATAAAGAAAGAATTAATTAAGATTTTAAATTGATGTGATTGTTTGCTTGTAAAAAACGCTAAGAAGATAAAGAATAAAATCTATTTGCTATTGTTGAACACTCGTTGATGGAGATTATCTCTATAACCATTTCGATTCCATCCATTTGTATTGCTATTTATTTCAATTTTACTAAAAGCTATTTCAATTTTAGTGCCAAACTTTACCATTCGAGCGCCAAAACCCAAAAAAATGTTAAAATAATTATTAACCTTTCAAGTTATAATGAATCACCGACCAACTGCAATATTCACAGACCTATTGCAATGGATCCCGGAAAGGCCATTGGTACTTTTACAACTAAATATCTTCCAATGCAACCTTCCTTAGAAAACGTTAAATCGAGGGAAAAAATTATTCGGCACGAAAGCAGGTGAACGAAATTGAGCAAAAGAATCCATGCAGACTCTAAATACGGACAGATATCAGCAGAGGCAATGAATTCCCCAGCAACCTAGAGGAAGGATCTGCAAATGTCTCCTGAGAAGGATCTATTTGATGCACTGAGAAAAGGTAATGTGAAGGATCTATTTGACGCCGTGAGAAAAGGTAATGTGAGATAGTTTGGTTGAATTTCCTTGGTTTCTTGTACTGATAGTATTTACATGTTTTTTTTCATAATGCAATAAGTTTTCAGCAACAAATACAGTTTTTTTTTGCATAATGTAATAAGTTTTCAGCAACAAATACAGTATTTGAGGGAAGATCAGTAGCAGTTACGAGGTATGGTATGGTAGGACAGCAAAAGGCTTCCAGAATTATTATAGTGAATCCCTTTAATAAGTTGGTACGGTAAATATTGATTTTGGCGTCAGTTACTTTAATTTCAACCTTCAAAACCTCTGATATAACTGTGTCTCACAGTATGTAGATTACATCATCATTTTTGGTGCCAAATATATCCATGTTACAACCTTACCTTTCTCTTCTCTCATTTCCAGATTAATGTTGATTAATGTTACTGTGATAAAAGAGTGCAAACATAATTTATTTTTAAGCATACGATTGTTTTTGTAATCATTTGGATGTATCTTTTTATAGTACAGTTTTTATAGTTTAGAAGTAGAGAAGAAAAATACATTTTATAATAATTTAGTGTGAGGGTTGAAGAGATTATAAGGAATTTTAGATCTATAAAGTGGAAGCGTGAAATATTGTTATTGTAATAACAATATTTCCTATAAGTGGAAAAATATTCTATTGTTTTTCACATTTTACAAGTATTTTGTAGTCATTAATGGATGATTGTATGTGGGAATATTAATATTTATAATGAATTGGGAAGTTTTTATCTCTATAAAGAATTATTTGTTATCTTTATCAATGTTCACTTATTACTCACTCATCTTTATTAATAGTCACTTAAGATTATTCTGTCAACTTGTTAAATGGATGTTTTTGGGCATAGTTCACCCTAAACAAGAACTCTGTCTATTTCATCTTTATTAATGTTCACTTAAGATTACTTTGGCAACTTGTTAAATGGATGTTCTATGAACAAACTAAACACAAAATATCAAACATCTCATTGAATATGTCTAAATAATCAAACATCAAAATTTCCTTACTTTCTTAGTATAATATATCCTATCAATCAATCTGCCATGATAGTTTTGAATAGTTTCACACTATTATAAAAGCATATACATATTTCATTAAGGTCGAGTGTCTCCTATCCACGAGTCTCACAGAATCCTTTTGGATAGTTTTACACATAGCATATATACATATTTCTTTCCTCTCACCTCAATGCAAGAGCACTTGTTCCTTGCTATTTTATGACTCCAGTTCTCATAATTTTTATGTCCATGGGTTATGTTGAATCTTTGTTTATGTTTAAGAGATGAAAGAACGCTCAAGCTCATCTTATTAATCTGCTAGGACCTATATGCTCTAGTACGTACAGGGTAGCCAAGAGATCCAATTACATAATTTTTTACTTATTTTCTGCAAACCCTTTGTTACGTGTCTAAGTTCTTTTAAAGTCTAGTAACATTGCTACTAAGCTCTAAATGAGTTTCTAGTCCTCTTGTTCAGGTCTACGATAGACACCGCACATCAAATAGCATTGATTGCTACTACTACTACTACTACTAGCCTTTGTGTTTGCAAACACCAACTATGAAATTTCAATTCAAGAGAAAGATCACCACCGTATATTATGCTCTATTACATGCAAGGTAACAATCCCTTATCAAAACTCACCCAAACATCAATTCTTGGTTCAATGCAGAGTCTATGACATCTAATCAGAGAATCTAATCATAGTTAAAGTTGTTCTATCTTGTACCAAACAATTGTGTTAAATGGATGTCTCTGGGCAGAGTTCACCATAAAAAAGAACTCTGTCAATTTCATATCAAACAAGAACATTTTGAAAGATATGATTATGAGGAATAGATTATATTACATAAAAATGAATATTACTTTTGTTTTATCTCCTTGTAGTGACTTCATTGTTGGAATCATGGCTATATTCATTCATTGGTAGCAAGATATTATAATTTATAAGTTTAATAGTTTTAGATATTTATGCTAAATTTATAGATGAAAGTTGTTTGATGTATATTTCAAATAAAAGACTTTCAATCCAACTAAAACTTGATACAAATTTTGCTACCACCATTTTGCTGGAACTTACTAACAACAATACATAATAATTATGCTACAAAAATCCAAGTTTCTAATCTAAAAATTTGTTTATTAATGAACTTAAAAAAAATACTACTTCATTCTCAAATAATAAAAGAAACATGCCATCCTTGATTCACCCTTTGCATCCTTTATAGACAAGAAGAATGGCTAATGCTTTAAATCTAGACACATTCATAATGGTGCTTATGAAACTAAGTCAAACCCCACTTAATAGAAGATACACTAAGGAGTGCACCTCAATTCAAGAATATGCAATGCAAGCAAGCCTCCTATATCCTTGAGATCTGCGCCTACTCCAATTGCCTTCATGCAACCACTACCCCAACATTCTCTTAGCCAATTGTGAATGCAAAAATAAAAATGAACTAATAACTTAAAAAGACGAGACACATATTTTCTAAATTCAAATTGAACACAAAACATGTCGAAGTTAATCTTAGGGTTACAAAAATATAACTTATCAAAAAAAAACTTCGACACTACATGAAATTTGACAAAATTCACCAATTCGAATGAGTGAGATTACCCTCTTGTTGAGACTCATTGTGATAACTAGAAACCTTATCCATTCGTATAATTTGGCAAATAATGCACCTTGTAGTAATCTTGTTATTACAAACTAAATGTATACAAGAACAAAACATTGAATAAACAACAAATTGAATGGTAACCGTCATTTATACAGACCGGATGGGGTTGTGTCTCTATGGTGAATATGGTGACATATAGAGCCACCAAGCAAATTTTAATTTCCCAAGGAATAATGTTTTTCAATTGATTATATGGTATTGAAATGAAACAATTAATCACCCTATTTACAATTAAATGATTTATCCCAAAATTATTATTGGGGCTTATTATACTTGATTTCTAATTATATTTAATTTGGATTTTAATTTGTTTACTATCATGATTATAAATGATATCATGAAATATTTTATGGATTAAATATTATTTCAATATTTTATTGAATTTATTATATAGACGTATTAAAATATAAGTCTTGTATATGTGATAGCTCTATTGTCTTTATATGGTTGTATGTCTTGGATTTTTTTTGTTAATAATAGTTGGAGGTTTTGGAAGAAGTCTTTCTAGGAATAATAATGGACGTTGTTTTCTATATAAATAATATGGTTGCAACCATGAAAACCTTTGCATCAAAGCCTAATAGTTGGGTTTTATGATGGAAAATCTTAACTTAGTAGCAACAACTCATAATATCTTCATGCAATTGTAAATATGCTTCTCTCAGAAAACATCTTTGCATCAAAGCCTAATAGTTGGGTATTATGATGGAAAATATTAACTTAGTAGTAAAAAATCATAATATATTTATGTAATTTCAAATATGCTCCTCTCCAAAAACAACTGGTGTCATCACGGACATTGCCAAATTGTGGCTCTTGTTTTTAAATGTGTTTAGTTAGGGGAAAAAACATATGTATTATAAAAACCAATTGAGAGTGAATTGATAATAAGGTGGTTAGTGTTGAAATTTGATGTTCATCTATACCTATTAAACAAAAAAATTATGATATTTAATTATTTGAATTAAAAGAAATAAAAAAGTAAATCAAGAAAATAAACCTTTTTTTTTTTTTTGTAAATGTGCACATTCTATTAAACTCATAAGTCAAAATAACAGATGGTGATAAGTTACAAGTCTTAGAGAAGTCTTGGGTGGTTGAACATAGTGAAACCACCACCCGAGCGAGTCAAAATTACATAATCCTCTCGGGGGACTAAAATAGAGAAAGTCCAATGGCCTTGAGTGCTATGAAATCCAACAACCCATTCTTAATTTACTAGATCTGCAAATTAACAAAGTATTTAACAAAAGATGAAAGAAAAACCTATAAAAAAATACTTGACATAGCAACGTGAACCGGAAAGAGACCGAGTCGTCGCTAAAGACATGAGCAGGAGTTATGCGGGG
>LPNX010560494.1:80366-118946 GCA_001517045.1 Pseudotsuga menziesii
AATTTTATGAAAATGACCACTTTTTCACCTTTTTCCCTATTTCGACCTTTGCTAGTTTTAATGTCTAGGTCTCCAAATTGACCCAAATGCTCCCAAATATTATGAGAAGGTATATGAATGATATTAATAATTGAATATGATTTTTAGGGATGATTTATAACCCTACAAATACTTCTTCAAACTTGTTTAATATTCTGACCAAGGTAGGAGTTTTCACTAGCAAATTGGGGTTCCAATTCCCTCGGGGTAAATGCTAAAAATGGCTTTCCAAATGCTCCCAAACCCACTCAAATTTCTAAAGATAGGAAGAGGATTTTTAAGTGAAATTATTAATGTCTAATTTTCATTGTTATTCAGTTTATAAATTCTGTTATAACCCTCTCCCAAAGAGCTACAAAATCACTAGTTCGTCACTTGGGGAAATGGCACCAAATCTTCTTCAAATGCAAATAAACTGAGTAAGATGACTTCAAATGGTTAAGTGCTGGATATGAAACTTGTAATACTCATCAATGGAATTCCATTCATGATATATATATATCATATAAGCATTATTTCATTTAAAATAATTAACAGTACAATGGAATACATCAATATAGTGGGGAAATGGTCATTGTTTGCTCATTAATAATCACTTTTACATACAACCATTTGGTATTTTGATCTGATACTTTCTAAAGATGAAGAAAAGAGTATATTAAGATTATTACAATAATAAATGTACCATGAGAATATCTCCAAAATAATACAATAGCTCACGCAAATCGCAATCCCTCCATGAGCAAGAATATGCAATAAAGACTGGAAATGGTTGAGAGAATGTGTTGCACTAGAATAAACCAAGATTTCCCTTGTATATTACACCTAAAAATACAAACCCTATTAAAACTCCATGAAAGACATGAATGTCCTCTTCAAATACCACCTTGGATGGGAATATCTCACCCTAAAAATTGGCTAAGGAAAGAAACTAGTCATCCACTAACTCTCCCTCTTCACAAATGCAAATTTCTCAAATGATCAAAAGAACTTCTCTTGGTTGATACCTGTATTTTATAAACATCCTTAGCCTTTTAAGGTTACCAATCTATGCACAAACTCAATCCAATTCGTATTAGGGTGTGTGCTCAAGATTTTCCATGTGTCCTCCCTTCCCTAACCTTCCCTCTTCCCCCAATTCAAGTAGGGACCCATTGAGCTTCCCCAAATCACATAAGCACATTATTGGATGCTATATTTACACCTGACATGTCATAATGGTCAGATCTCAGCCTTCAAGTGCAATGTGTCATAAATTTCATCGCATCTTCATCATTGTTGTCATAGATGTCATAGATGTTAGGGAATATAGCCCAAGTGTCCAAGAAGCTCCCATTTGACTCTTCCTCTCCCATGTAAGTTACATTTCCTTCCAAATTAGACCTATGATGCATATGGACAATTTTATTATCCTTCTAACTCATCCAAGAACATTATGCTTCCCATGGATTCGAAATTGCAAGAGGAGGATGTCATGTGGCACATAAATTCTAGCTTTTATGGGCCCCATAATCTCCATGTGTCTCCATGTTCCATTGCCACTTAAATTCCCCCTTGTATTTATTTAATTATCTCCATTATTAAATATTTATTTCATTCTAATTTTTGAACATCATTTATTATCTCCCTTATTAAAATTCCAAATGTATCCATCCAACCTAACGAACTAGTAGGATTGATGGAATTGTCCAGCTATGCAATTATTTGAATGGGGACATGACAAATCCTCCCCAATCAAGATTGTTTGTACTCAAGAAATTCCAAGTTTTTATGTTGCAATATTTTTTCATATTCCCAGGTGGAATCCTCATTTGTTACTGCTTCCTTTGCACCAAGTGCTATGTTATGGTTCTCCTCATTGATTTTCTTTAGCTGCAATTTTAGTAGTGGCACTCATGTACTGAAATTTTGTGTTCCCAAAAGTAAAAATATCTGTATTGTGCATATTGATATATCCTGTAACATCACTGCTAAAACCAAAAGGATTAATCAAATCCAGAAAAATCAAATTCGTGTAAATAATATTTACCTCCATATTTTTGAAACCTTTTTCTGAACTTTCACCCCTTTTTGCTTCTGTATAATTCTTTAAAGTTGGTACTGAGTTACTAAAATTTGAGTTTCTTAAGATTTCAATAAATTTCAAAGGGGTACCACCATGCTTGTTGCTACACTACTCTAATTACAATCATCTTCTCAACTGGTGAATAAATATCCAATGTTGCTTGTTGCCCTACAATCGAAACTAATGAGACAAAAAATGATCTGAGGGTACCATATGATCCTAATACATGCATGGTGTGAAATGTCTATGATGAAATACCATGAAAAACAAGCATGCAAAAATTGATTCCATCTCTCAAAAGGTCTCCCACATATGAAACTGGAACACTGCTATGCAAAGATGAACTCAAATAATTGAAGGTTGGTTTTCTTTCTCAAACCAACAAACAAACTGCTACTCCAAGTGAGATGAAACCAAGCAATTCCAGTATACCATTGCTAGTATTGCACTGTTCCAAACATCATGAGTACAAAATATATATCATGAAAGTACATAACAACATCATACAAATGTACATCAATAAGGTACCTCATCAAAGAATCATGAAAGTGCTTGTACATCCAAGTAAGTAGATCACCATGTGGCCCATACACACAAGCATCAAGTATTGTATCAGATCTGACCCAATGACATAGGTGAGGATCCCATGTCCCATAATGTTGCTCCAAAAGAATATAATTTACATCAATATAATCATCCATGTGTTATTTAATCCAAGAAGTGAATTAACAACCTACACCAAAATATGAACCAAATAAGGAGCAAAGAAAACATGAAGACTTGAAGTGGCTCAAAGAAGTCCCATCATTACACCACCCATGAATATGTATATCATCATGAGATAACAGAGAATGTTTATGCCAATAATAATTTTATTCAATCATATATCTCTTCACCTAAGTGTGGGATGAAGTCCCTCCAACATCAAATAGACTAGGCAAGAAGCAAGAAAAATCATGAGTCTCTAAGTGGTTCAACTGAACATCATAGGTGCACCTACGTAGATATGTATCATCATATGTAAAAAAGGATGCTGCTGTAAATGTAAAGTATATGGTTCTCTAATCATTTAATCATCAAAAGGGGAGATATAAATTCCATACTCTTCATGTGGCACTATAAAAAAGAAACCTTTCACCCATACTTCATTACGATGAATGCTGCAAAATTCGGAAGTGTAGGATGTAGGAGAAAGAACCAACTTGCCCAAATGATCAAAAAGTGAAAAAATTTCATCATGTGAACGATCCATAGGGGTAGGATTATCCACATATCTTAAAAATTCAAAACTTTCCTCATGGGTTGGTTCCAAGGTGGTGGAATCATGCACTTCTTCAAAAAGTGTGTAACCGTTTTTCAAGAGGCAACTCAATTTCCTTTTCGACCACTACTAGTGATGGTCTCTCATCCATATCATATTCAAACACATAAAGAACCTGCAATTTTTCATGTTTCTTATGATCCGTGATGTCATGAGAATCCTCCAAGTAATTTACCATATGACAATCTGAAGCATAGGAGGAAGAACAAGTATCTTGCAACCTCTCAAAAAGTTGCTCATTTTGAATTTTGAGCTTATGAATATATTCATTATTATTTAACTAGGATTCATGTAACCATTCAATAATCTCAATCACATTTTTTCTATCAAAAAGAAAAGACATGAAATTACCTTTGATTTTTGTACAATAGCTCACCCAAAGCGCAATCCATCCATGAGCTAGAATATGCAATAAAGATTGGAAATCATTGAGAAAATGTATTGCACTAGAATAAACCAAGATATTTCCTATAGCCTAAACCTACAAATAAAAAATCCATTAAATCTCTATGAAAGACCTGAATTTCCTCTCCAAACACCAACTTGGATGGGAACTTTCACCCTCAAAATTGGCTAAGGAAATAAATTAGTCATCCACTAGCTCTCTCTCTTCACAAATGGAAATTTCTAGCAAATGATCAAAAGCCCTTCTCTTGGTTGATCCATATATTTTATAAACATCCTTATCCTTATAAGGTTACCAATCCATCCAAAACCTCAAGCCAATTTGAATTAGGTTGTGTGCTCAATATTTTCCATGTGTCTTGCCTTCCCTAGCCTTCCATCTTCCCCCAATTCGAGTAGGGACCCATTGAGCTTCCCCAACTCACATGAGCACCTTATTGGATATTATATTTAGGCCTGACATGTCATAATGGTCATATTTCAGCCTTCAGGTCTGAAATATTTCATAAATGTCATAACATTTCATCATTGGTGTCATAGACGTCATAGATGTTAGGGAATCTATCCCAAGTGTCCAATAAGATCCCATTTGGCGTTTTCTCTCCCATGTAAGTTACATTTCCTTCCAAAATTTAACTATGATGCATATGGACAAGTGTATTATCCTTCTAAATCATCCAAGCACATTAGGCTTCCCATGGATTCGAAATTGCAAGAGGAGGCTGTCATGTGGCACAGAAATTCTAGTTTGTGGGGGCCCCATAATCTCCATGTGTCTCCATGCTCCATTGCCACTTCAATTTTATCTTTTATTTATTTAATTAGCTCCATTATTAAATATTTATTCCATTCTAATTTTTAAACACCATTTATTAGCTCCCTTATTAGAATTCCAAATGTATCAATCCAACCTAGGGAACTAGTAGGATTGATGGAATTGTCGTGCTATTCAATTATTTGAATGGGGACATGAAAACAACTTGCTGCTCAGGCCTTCACTATCTCGCAAGAATTTGAACATAGGTTTAATGGTGGTTGGTATGGGAAAGGACACGGTGGTGGTAGATTCCAGAACTCAGGCTGAACCTTTTTCCAAATACCTTCCTCCCATTGCACTTCCACACCCAACCTCCATGGTGTCAACTCATCTCTGTCCACTGCCTAAGAATTTCTATGAAAAGGTGGCGTCTAAGCTCCTAAGATGGATGTCCATATCTATTATCTCATCTTTCACACAGAGGAAAATGTTTTGAGATGAGGTCCAACTTCCCAACATGTCCTCCATGAGAACCCCCATCATATTTTTATGTGCTAATAATGATTTATTTTTCCTCTGCCTCTCCGTGTAGCCAACCTCTCATTGACTAGATGACCTTCCAAATCATCAATTAGTACCATGAGAGGAATCGATATCTAAGCCTCATAATTTCACTCCACCATTATGCTAAGAACACATTGTATTTTACCACTGTTGTTGTTGCCCCTCCTGGGGTTTTCCATTTTCCTTGACATCGTGGACACCAGAGCATGATAAAGTACTTGGTGGGGGGAATGAAGTTGAAATACAAGAAAAATTAAGACACCTTTGAGATGCAATGTGAGATGACCAAGCTAATCCAAAGAAAAAATGAAAACACAGAGCCACAAATATCCATGCACTAGAGAATTCAAACAGATGGTCGTTCCCTCATCCATGGTGTTTTGTTTAACCCAATTTCTCTATTCCTTTTAAGAGCTCTCATGATCCAAACCAACCGCAATAGAAACCAAAATAAATTCACATGGAACAGGCTTGGCCTTCGACAGTATAGGAGTATACATCCTCACCCACACGCAATGAAGAGATGGGGGGATAGGGGATAGGAATAATGGACCCAGTATGTATGGTGCCACGTGGTCGGCTCCTCTATAGAGGCATAGTGTTCTATCAGTGGGGAAATATGGAAACCACATCTAGGTGGGAGATATCCTGATTAGCAATCTGACTACATTTGAGAGACATGTTCTTTTTAATGGAGCCATTCAACTTTCCTTCCAAGAGAGGAAGGCTACAAGTGATCCCCTTGTTGGCTAGGAAATATGCTAGTGAAATTTATTTTCCTCAGACATGATGGAATGTGATAGCCTTGGTGTGCATGAGGTATTCAACCAGACAAACAAGCCCATGCTCAAGCCTCCAATAGGGTGAAATCTTGGATATATCATAGCCATTGTAGATTTTCATGGCCATTGACAAGATGAACTATGAATCCCATTCCACGATCAAAGGGAGGAAGTTTAGTCTCTTGTACATGGAAACTCCTTCCACTAGACCTTCTAGCTTGGAAGCATTGTTGGCTTCATGGCCAATGATTCAAAAAATTCGCTGAGAATCTCTCCCTTATGATCTTTTATGGCCCCTCCAAAACCAGCTTCCCTAGGATTTCCTTTGGACACACCATCGATGTTGAGCTTAAAAACCCCTTCCGGAGGTGGATCTCAATGATCCAGAATGACAATTTTTATTCTAGTGACACTAAGGACCAAAGGAGGATGTTGGAGATTGAGGTTCTAGTTGACCAAGATAATTTTCTCATTTGGGGAGGTTGGAAATTATCTGTCCATCTAGATTCTAGAGAGAATGGTTTCCTGAAGATTATGTTTTGTAGATTCCCAAATTTCAGTGAATGATCCCTTGTTGTCCTTGAAGATCCAGTTATTGCGCTCCTTCCAAGTATTACAAACAATGAACCCTAGGGATAATTCACATAGGTTGTTAAGTATTTTTTTTTCAAGAATATTATCATTACATTGCTACAGAGTATTAGTAATGTTTCCCTTGATCCTATTTTTTCTCATGAAGTTTTTGGCCACAGATTCCTAGAGTGCAATGATGAAGGGGCGGGATTCCAGAAGGTGATCAATAAATTTTCCTGTGTGCTATTGCACAACATGAAGATAGAGGGACCCTGAAACCATTTTTTTAACATATTATCCCAATTTAGGATGCGTCAATGGGAGAAAATCCATAGGAAGGAGGAGACTTTAGGCCAAGGGAGTGGGTTTCAATTTTTTTTCCAAAGAAGGAATGACTACACCACCTACTTGGAAGAGAGAATGGCATAGGATTCCTTGACAGTTAAACTACCTATCGAAAGTTGTCCCCAATGAATGACATCCATCCCATTCTTGAATTTTAGTTTTCTTCCTTGAATTTTGTGTCGAATGGTGCCCAAATTTTCTGCGCTTGGGGTATTCAACCAAATGTTAGGATCCTTCCATAGGAGGAAATAAGTGATTTCCTCTAAATTCCAAAAGTCTTTAAGCTTGTAATTATTATTTAAGTTGATCAATTTTTTAACCTCTTTATTCAGAAAGAGACTCTTTAGACTAGGAAGATGCTGCAAGGAATCACACCAAAAGAGGGTGTTGCTCCCATCCTTGATTTTCCAAAAACTGTGTTGATGGACGGGAGACCTATGGAAATTGGAGGATTTCTAGGTTGAGGAACTCAGAATATCTTTTTCAAATCTTATCATTTGAATGTGTTCCATCTTTTGTCCATACTTTCTGGTCCAGATCTTCACCAACGGGGGGGGGCAGTTATTCTTTGAAATCTAATTCCACCAGATTTTGGAAGAGAGGGTGTGATTATATATTTGAGTATCTCTAATCCCTAGCCCTCCTTATCTCTTTGGGAGACATACCTTTTTCCAGCTGAAGAGATACCATATGTTTATGTTACTGTTACACCCCCAAAGGAAGGACCTTTGTAAGTTTATTGTAGCCTTTAGGACCCATTTAGGGGAAGCAAGGATAGAGAAATTGTCATGTCCCCTACCCTGATCTCGATGATGGAGAGGACCTGACTACACTCTATTAGTGTCCATTGGGAAATATGGCCCCATTACATATAAAATGCATTGAAATGAGATACAAATACAGATTTATAATTCATTAAACAACGGAATCAAATACATTTCAATCACATTCAAACATTCAACATGTTCATAATAATTTATCAATCAAATACATTTGCAGAGATTAAACACAAGAAAATACTTATATTGAGAAAGAGTTGTGGCACACAAAATTATGTCATTGCAACGTTCCACCCAACTATAGGCCAATGTGCTCAGCAATCTCTCAGCGCCACTACCACCCCCAAGTTGGGCCTGATTTCCTCAAGGAACTAGGGAAAAACAATGCCACACATAGCAAAATGCACATCAAAACTCATCCAAGACAAACACAGTTGGGTTTATTAGGCTATTAATGCAGTGGAAAGGAGAATTTATAAACTAGTGAGCTCAACCACAGAGGTATGACACGTACACAAGATCTATCTTGGCATTCACAATACCTACACACCCAACATAAGGAAGTATCCCTTTCTATGCTACATAATCCCTCAGGACATACCTTCCCTTCCAATGCTCTCCAGTGTGTGCAATGAAAAATAAAAAAACCCATCTTCATCTCTCTGTGAAGTCCCTCTCTTCACTATCTTTATCAAGCCAATTCTACCCTCTTCCACTCCTAACAGTTCAAACCAAAACAAGGATTTACAAAACAATAAAACACAAGTGTTGGGTATGGAAAAAAATGTCCTAGAAGCCAAAACAAAAATGGAAACAAGGGGAAAACAACCCTCTGATAGCAATTCAATTTCAGAAACATCTATCGGATTCTTGTGGGAAAACAAGACCTATTCAATTTCCCAATTCGTGGATCTATTCTCCCATCGACTCTGCAACACCAAAAATGAATTTCCCCAACTGTGCAAATGAGTAACAATAGAAAACCATCTAGGAGACAGCCCATCCACCAAGAATTACAAAAAAGGATTCCCATACATGGGGAAAAAGAAGGAAACTGCTAAAAACATGAGGAAAATGCCCAAGAGCTGAAAAATGCATGAGGGAGAGGAGGACATGAATGCATAATGGGTTGGGAAACATTTTTGGGCATTTACTTTCCCCATAAGTCAAAAACATGTTTTTAAAAAATGGGTGGCTTCGCAAATTCAAATTTGACTGCCAGACTCTTCCCATCCCCGTGCATTTACTAACTCAACCACTTCTACAAGAAATAAATGATTGGGATCAAAAGAAAAAATGGGTAGTTGAAAATTTTGATGAGTTATCCCTTTGATATTTGGCTTTACCTTATTGGCTGAAGGGTTTGAATATTTTCCCACCCTATTACATCTGAAAACATGCCCCCATAGCTTTAATGTTTCATTGACATAGCTAGTTGTGGGTATTTTTGATAATTGCATATTTACATGATGTACAAAATTATAATGTGCTTGGATAGCACAAAAATACCATCGGCATCGATTTTAATTGCCAAAACATAAAACGTTAAATCGATGGTGGGGCTTTTTCCTTGATCTGCATGCCATGATTAAATAATGCTATTTACATCACATACATTTAATGCAATTGGGGTCAAAACTGGGGTATTACAAAAAATGTATAGGGCTAAGGATTGGAGATGGACTTTTAAAAGGACCATCCTCTTAGCCATATTTAAAGAGAGAAATGTCCAAGAAGTGACATGGTTTTTTTATTTATCCAAAAGTTCCTTCCAAGAAGAGTGTTTAACAACGAAGTCATACAAAGGGGATCCCGAGTACTTAGAGGGAAGGGAGAGACAAAGAATATGATTATTTTGGAAATGTTTTGTTGGGTGGTGACTCTAGTGTTGAAGAATAATATATGTGACTTATCCAAGTGGAAAGAGGATACAAATGCTTCAGGAAAGCTATCAAGATAGATTTAAGGATAGAATCCTCTTGGACTGAAGGATTCCTGAATAAGATATTATCATCGACAAAATGCTGGGAATCTTGGGTGGGAGACACATGGAAGGAGATTCCACACATGGATCGAGAGGTGACCGCAACTTGGAGCATGCACCCTAGGCATTTCACAATGGAGATGAATGTAATATCCTAAATTTTGACCTAACACTAATGGGCATATGTCCCATTGCATATGATGTTGCTTAGATATTTATATTTTGTATATTATGCGAAGACCCCACTGCACATGATTATGATGATTTGTTATATATATTGGGTTTAATCCAATGCATATGTTTTATTTGAGCATATATGTGATTCTATGTGTTGGGCGTGGACCCTGAAGCACATGATTGATGAGATGTTTATTTTGAGCGCAAGCTTTGGAGAACATGAGCTATTTGATGTTTGTGTTGAATGCGATCTCTAGAAAAAATGAATGATTTGATGTTTTTGTTGAGCGTGATCTCTAGAGAACATGAGTGATTTGATGTTTGTGATGAGCACGAGCTCTAGAGCACATGAGTATTTTGATGTTCATGTTGAGCACCAGCTCGGGAACACATAAGTTATGAAATGTTTGTGTTGAGCATCAGCTATGAAGCACATGGAAAATAAAAATTGGAAGTGTTGGGCATAAGCCCTAGATCATTCCAAGTTGATGTTGAGCATAAGCTTTGGAACAACGGATCCTTGGCCATTATATCCGTAGGTGTATTATACAAGTACATCCTAGCATTAGTGTTGAGCGAGAGACTCTGGAATTGCACTAACTGTAAATCCTTGTTTTTAGCGTTGAGTGTGGACTCTGGATAACTATAGGAGTTACTGAAAATCAATTGTGTAGAGTGAAAACGAATGTGATAAAACACTGACCTCATCTTACTTATTTTTAAGTTGATTAAATGAAATTTCAAATTTCTATGTCTCATCAAGTATTGAAGAACTACCACGATATACGAGGTAATACAACACGCACGGAGGTTTAGAGATTCCTAACTTAGTTGACCTAACCTCACGTGAAGGCATTAATAAAAGAAATGATTATAAGCAAATGAAAGTACCATGTGATTGGGATCATGTTATATGGTACCTAAAGTAACATATGTAGTTTATCAATGTTATGAATAAAAGAGTAAGCATATGTATTAGTCATAAATAAATAATAGTAACTATAAATAATAAATAAAGAAAATATGCATTATTATATCAATAATGATTCAATCCATATCTAAATACTTGAAAGAGTCAAAATAGGAACTAGTCAAAGAGTTCCTAAATTTAAATTAAATAAATATTAATTTCACATAAATCAAGTAAATGATTATTTCAAGAAAATAAATGATTCTTGATCTAACTGAATTTTAACTTTCCTTTTTCCTAAATATTGTCTATAAAGACCCAAGGCAAAGAGTGGCTTGGGGATCCCATTCTATTCTATCTACTCATTATTCTCCTAATAATTTTGGAGAGTCTTTTCCCAAAAAGTGAAAGCAATTGGTACAGAACCTCATATTCCAGATAGGTGAAGCCTTACCTTTAGGAGCTCTAGACTACTTGCATATTGGAACCAGCTTGGGGGGATCCGAATTGAAACTAAGAATGGCTCTAGGTCATATTTGGGTGGAACGTGGTAGTTCCCAAGTTATTCAATTGACATATTGGAGGTCAGAATTGTATATGTTCTTATTAATTTTGTGTCCTTGAGTGTGCAGGGTTCTTGCCATTAAATAGCTACAAATTACAGGTATGAGGTTTTTACCTTATCCACAGTTCTTATAGACCTTATTAAAGTAGGGTTTATAATCTTGAATGAAAATATGTACATTGTATGTATGCTTCAGCTAGGTTTTTCCTTTTTATTTATAGATCCTTAAAACATGTACTAATCGTATATAAACCCTAGAAGTATATGTTATGCTACATTTTAATTTTTTTGCTTAAACATTAAACTGGTCCATTATTACCTAGATAGGAAAACACCATTTATATTCTTTTAGTATTGTTTAAATTTTCAAACATGCATATCTTATATTTTAAAATTTAGTTATGCAAACAAACAAGTTATGGAAATATTGCTTAAACTTTAAAACAAACCATTTCCAAAATTATAACCACATAGACTAGAGATCCAATCTCTGAGTTCTTGAAACTAAAACTAGGTCCAAAAATTTTAAATAATTAAATAAACTACAAATTGAAATAAACAAACTAAACCATAGCTCGAAATGCTTAAAAACCATTAAAAACAAACTCTCAACTTATATCCCAAAACACTAGCAGATTTGATATTTCCAGCGCATAGGATTTTATTTCCACATTATAATCCAAACATAATCATCACAACATAACACCAAATAAACATATATGTAAACCCTAAAATCCATGCTAAGAAAACATATTGCATTACAAATCTTCTAACCCCAGAGAATTAAACTAACTAAATACCTAAAGGAAATTATCGAGATAGAGTCATACCCTATGTATCATGCTAGTGGAGTCTCATTGATATAACCATAATCTCACATTAACCAAAACTAATTAGTACACTTCTAATCACTACCAAATCGAAACTCATCCAGGATCGAATCTTGTGAGATTCCCAAACCGAAAACTAATCAAACATAAAACCTATTTCATTAAATATCCCACGATCGAATCATGTAGGTACTATTAATAAACCAAAACAAAATGTTGTGAAATATACAGTAAGGGTTTCTCCTCTCTGGCTTCCCAAAGGTCTTCATTAAACCAACAGTTTAAACACAACAGAGGTACACCCTTTACATCTTTGCACAAACACATTGTAAAAACTTAAATACAAATACAGACTGTGTATCCATGCCCAGGGCCAAGCCATGGTTTATGCTTACGATCGCAAGGTAAGACCCAACCTCAACATTTAAATAAACTCATACATCCATGATTTTATCACCACATGAATACATTGCATAGAATACACAGTCAAGCTATCCACAGTGCCATTGTAAGAAATGGAACTATAAGAATGAAACACACCATAGATATAAACACAGATCTTCCATTCAAGTTAAAAAAACCCATTACAAATCATTGCAAAATGATACACAGAGACAAACCAAGAATCATATAGTCAAGCACATATTTTCCCAAAACATTACAAACGGTAGTACCATAGAGAAAGACTACATAGTCGCATCCCTTGTATGCTCAAAAAATATCAAAACCAACAACCAAAAATACACAATTGCATCCCTTGGATGCTCAAAAACTATAAAACCCAACCAACAAAACTACAGAGGGATACAATTCCCCACCGAGAGTTTAAATCTCTATCAAAACATAACACACAGTCAAGGATGATTTTAAGGAACCATACTTATTTAAAAGTGTATAAATGTTGGCAAATCTCACCAATTCTTCAAACACCAACTATAAAATGTTTGGCGATATTTTTTAAAAACTATTTTAATTTCCAAGAATTTTATATAGTTTATATAATAATTTGGCGATTTTTAGTGTGAAAAAAGTTTACCCCATCAAAATTGGGTGAAGCAGGGCTTCAAAAATTGCAAAATGGCGAATCTTTTTTTCAAGAAAACCCCTTAAAAATAGCCCATGGTATCAATTTTGCCCCTAAAATTATCCTTGCACACAATGGTAAGGGCCTTGCCAATTTCACGGCTTACCCAAATAATGGTTGCACAAGTAACCTATGGAGACACCATCAAACCATGAAAGAGCCATGCTCTGTCACCTTCTCAAACCCACACAAACACTATCAGGAGTATGCAAGCAAAATTGTATTCCAAACCAAAATCATCACATTGTGTAGACCAAACAACCATGCTTACCTTATGAGAGAGTGAGAAGGATGTTGTGTTGCATAGCATGGCTCCCAAAAGCATGAGACCACCCAAACAAAAAGGTGAAAGACCAAATGAATCCAATGCCAACCCTAATCTGCACTTAGGTATTTATGCTTGCGCTTCCCAAGAAGCATTTAATTTTCCACGCTGTTCACCACTGACCATCAAATAGAAACCCACGGCTCTATAGTTTCGTTCATGTCGTGAATCCATAATTCACCACCCACCAACCTGAAACCACAAACCCCCCAAATGTCACGCTATTACAAAGTTTCTATGGCATATGAAATATGCCATAAACCATAAACCCTTTTACCATATAGTTCCCAAATCATATATTACAAAGTAGTTAAGGCTTTAAACCTTAGCATCAAAAAAATGTTTACCATAAATTTTATATACATGCATGTAATGAATCTCTTAGGAACCTTACGGACATAAGACTTAGGTATAGTTAGGCCTAGGCATTTAGTCCTCTTTTTCACCCATCTTTTAACAGGAATAGTGTAGTGTAGATGTAGTGTTGTAGGATACTTTTAATTTCCATGATCATAGACAAAGTTCACCGACGATATAACCTGCACAAGAGTAGGAGTCTACATTAGTTCATGACAAACTAAGTAAGCCCCTTTAGCAATAGGAATCCTTACCATTTACTAGTGGTCCCTTAAGGGATAAAACCCTTCCACTCCACCCCTTGACATACAAAGGCAAGTCATCCCCTTATGAATAAAACCAGAAACAAGTTTAAAGACATATAACATAAATGATAATGTAACATAATGCAAGTGTCGAAAAATTTCATCAACTAGTAGAAAGACAAAGTAACCATACAAACAAGTCCAAGTAATAGAACAACAACACATAAACACATCATCATCAAAGAGGAAAACACATAGAGGGAAAACAACTTACGACACCTAGGTTCAGTAGTCAACCAAGTTTTATTCCACAGAAGTTCAACAAATGTCCTTGAATTGTAGTATTCTATTATCCTACAATTGTTTTTTTATTTACGAATTTTAGGGACATTACAATCGGCATCAGAGCCCAAATTCAAACACTAAGAGACCTAATAGGTGTTACCAGGAATTCGTTGCAGAAATAAATTTTATTTGAAATTGTGTTAACTAACAAGAAATTATGTGTTATTGAATATTTTAAATTGTGGGATTTAAGAATAGTTCACATCATGAATAAAGAAGATGACAACAACTGGCAAGGAAATCTGAATACCCCCACATAGGAAAAAGAACTAGTGGTTGAATTAAATTCCAAAATACTGAAAACCATACAACGTTTGCAAGCAAACTTACAGAGTTTCAAAGATGATAATATGAATGAAAGAAAAGAGAAAAAATCAATTCATGAATCTTTACTATGGAACATGACGGGAGGAATCCCTCGTGGACATCCTACTCATTCAACCAACAAACCCAAGAAGTATTTTTATGATAAACGTGACAGCAGCCCAAAAGAAGAAGGTAAGCAAGAACACACACCTTAACCTACAGAAGGACATTATCACAGTCTTTCCAATGATAATTCCCTTTCTCCTTGCAGAAAGAGACAAACAAATTATCACAACCTCCAAGGAGAGTTCAAAAAGATAAGATCCCCAACCTACGAAGGAAAGATGAACACTCGGGGGAAAGTTGAAGAATGGCCTTTAGGTATGAGCAAATACTTCTGAGTACACAACTACTCTAGTGAAATGAAAGCCTGTCTAGCCATTTATAATTTAAATGGAAAAGCAGCTAGATGGTGGAGAGACCTAAAGCATACCAAGAAGGATGAGGTAAAAGAAATTCGATGGAGTAACTTTTGTAGAATATTTCAGGGGAAACACATGTCAAAAAGATTCTTCGATAGGAAGGTGAAAGAATTTCACGAGTTAAAGATGGGTTCCGATGACCATGGATGTTTTCATTAATAGATTTTTGCATCTGTTACATTACGTACCTTACATAAAGGATGATAAAATGGGAATACAACACTTTTTAGGATGTCTTCCTCCCAATTTTTGAGAGAAAATTGAGTTTGAAATGCCTAAAACTCTAGACACTACCCTACACAAAGATAGGATTTGCTACGACCATGGATAGCTAATGCGGGAAAACATCAACAAAAGTCTAGACAAGTCTAGAACCTTCTGGGGCAACTGCAAACTGGGTTTCAACCCACCTCTTGACAGGAAACAAAACAATAGTTTCCGAGCAAATGAAAACTTCAACAAGACAAGTACAAATCCAAATGTAACAAGACCAAATGTCAACAAGCCAACAAAAAATGGGGGATCCAATGTTTCCCCACTACAAATCAAATGCTTGAAATGACAAGGGCCCCATTATGCCAGAGATTGTAAAAACAAGACTAATGGAGTATTACACAATCTACACGAAGAACCAATTGTGGAGGACACAGATAGCACACCGAGGATTTATGCTTCTTTGGATGGTTGATAGGTAGATCATCAGGATACTATGGTTGAAATAGAAGGTAAAGTTTCAAACACTTCTATTTTATTTTTGATTGATCTCGGTGCTTGTCGAAGCTATGTATCACCTCAAATTGTTGAAACATGTAAACTAGAAAAAGTTCAACATGAGAAATCGTGGCTAGTACAATAAGCCACGGGTACGAAATGAAAGGTTTCTGAAATAATTAGAGATTGTGAAGTAAAATTGAATGGTTTCCCTTTTTCTAGGATAAATTTGAACATTTTACCCTTAGGATCGTATCATGTACTTATCAACATGGACTAGTTGGAACAACACCATTTCATGCTCTATTGTCTACATAAGTCAATCTTGTGCACAGATAGCTAAGGGAATCAGAAAAATATTCAAGGCATACCTACAAAGGTTTGCATTAGTTAAATATCTTCCTTACAAGTAAAGAAGTGCATTAGTAAGGGCTACAAACTATTTGTAGTAACCACGAGGATGAAGAAGCTGAGAGAGAGAAACACATCAAGGACTTTCCAGTTCTCGTAGAATTTATGTATGTATTTCCTGATGAAATACCAGGTTCACCACCAAAAGGAGACCTAGAGTTTTCCATATAACTAACATCATAACACTAACATTTTCAGAAAGATATATATAACTTTCTAAATTCCATACACTAACATAAATTCCATACACTAATATCATAAAATCATAACACTAATCTCATAACATCATATCCATACCACCAACATCATATCCATACCAATAACATCATAGCATCATACATGTGTTTCTACTTCTAAGTCATGCATGCATGTGAACTTCCACTTGTGATCCATGTTCAACCCTATTGATTTTGTTTCATGTATGTGCATAGCCTAGGTATATGGCCTTTTGGTTTCTACTTAAATTATACTAACCAATCTAATCACCTAAACCTAAAGAGTTCATGAAACCCTAGTTATATCATAACCATACCATAAACTACCTAATTTCCATACACTAACAGCGTAACATCATACCGTACCCTCATACCACTAACCATACCATACCCTCATACAACTAACCAAACCATAACATCATACCACTAACCATACCATACCACTAACATCATACTATCATACCATACCATACCACTAACTTTATAAAATCATACCATACCATACCACTAACATCATACCATACCGTACCATACTAACATCATACCATACACTAAAATCATAACCATACCATGTACACAATCCTAGACTACCCTAGAACCTTACCGTGCCATCTTTACCTCAAACTACAAATTCCGATTTTAAATCATTTATTTATTGTTGCTTTTAAAAAAAATATGAAGTTTGTTAAAATGCTTATTATGAAGGTGCATTGATTGGACATAAAGGGTAAATCATAATTCCATCGAATATCATACATTGGTGCTTGAAATTTTCTACAAAACACATACAAATATGAACTCTATACTGATGATTTCAATTGACACTACGATTAATTTATTCACATAAGTATCTTAATTTTTCCCTATTCATTTTGTTTCATGTATGTCCATAGCCTAGGTATATGGTCATAAAACCCTAGTTCCATCTCAAAACTTCTCTACCCTATTTACAGCATGAAATTTGTAGTTCATGAAACCCTAGTTGGTTTTCAATTTGTACATGTACATGTGTTTCTACTTCCATCTCATAATTTGTAAAGAGGTCATCAAACCCTACTTCTATCTCATAACTTGTAAATAGGTCATAAAACCAATATAATTATACAAAAACCTAGTTATGTGCATAGCCTACGTATATGATCATAAAACCATAGTTGCATCTCATAACTTCTCAACCCTAGTTATAACATGCAATTTGTATTTCATGAAAACCCTAGTTGGTTTTCAATTTGTACATGTACATGTGTTTCTAATTCCATGTCATAGCTTGTAAAGAGGTCATAAAACCCTAGTTCCATCTCATAAGTTTCAATTAGGTCATCAAACCAATCTAATAATATAAAACCCTAGTTATGTGCATATCCTAGGTATATGGTCATAAAACCCTAGTTCCATCTCATAACTTCTCAACCCTAGTTATAGCATGCAATTTGTAGTTCATGAAACCCTAGTTGGTTTTCAATTTGTAGATGTACATGTGTTTCTAGTTCCATCTCATAACTTCTCAACCCTAGTTATAACATGGAATTTGTAGTTCATGAAACCCTAGTTCATTTTCAATTTGTATATGTAGATGTGTTTATAGTACCATCTCATAACTTGTAAAGAGGTCATAAAACCCTAGTTCCATTTGCATAGCTTATAAATAGGTCATAAAACAAATCTAATGATATAAACCCTAGTTATGTTCATAGCCTAGGTATATGGTCATAAAATCTTAGTTCCATCTCATAACTTCTCAACCCTATTTATACCATGCTATTTGTAGTTCACGAAAACCCTAGTTGGTTTTCAATTTGTACAAGTACATGTGTTTCTAGTTTGATCTCATAACTTGTAAAGAGGTAATAAAACCCTAGTTCCATCTCATAACTTGTAATTAGGTCATAAAACCAATCTAATGATATAAAAACCTAGTTATGTGCATAGCCTAGGTATATGGTCATAAAACCCTAGTTCCATATCATAACGTCTCAACCCTAGTTATAACATACAATTTGTATTTCATGAACCCCTAGTTGGTTATCAATTTGTACATATACATGTGTTTCTAGTTCCCTCACATAACTTGTGAAAAGGTCATAAAACCCTAGTTCCATCTCATAACTTGTAAATAGGTCATAAAACCAATCTAATGATATAAACCTAAAGAGGTCATATAAACCTTAGTTGGTTTTGCTTGTTATTCATGTACATGTTTTTCTATTTCTAAGTCATGCATGCATTTTAACTTCCACTTGTGATTCATGTTCAACCCTATTCATTTTGTTATAAAACCCTAGTTCCATCTCATAACTTCTCAACTGTAGTTATAGCATGCAATTTGTAGTTCATGAAACCCTAGTTGGTTTTCAATTTGTACATGTACATGTGTTTCTAGTTCCATTTCATAACTTGAAAATAGGTTATAAAACCAATATAATGATATAAAACCCTATTTATGTGCATAGCATAGGTATATGGTCATAAAACCTGAGTTCCATCTCATAACTTCTCAACCCTAGTTATATCATGCAATTCGTAGTTCATCAAACTCTAGTTGGTTTTCAATTTGTACATGTACATGTGTTTATAGGTCCATCTCATAACTTGTAAAGAGGTCATAAAATCCTAGTTCCATCTCATAACTTGTAAATAGGTCATAAAACCAATCTAATGATTTAAAACCCTAGTTATGTGCATATCCTAGGTATATGGTCATAAAACCCTAGTTCCAGCTCATAAATTATCAACCCTAGTTATAGCATGAATTTGTAGTTCATGAAAACCCTAGTTGGTTTTCAATATGTACATGTACATGTGTTTCTAGTTCCATCTCATAACTTGTAAAGAGGTCATAAAACCCTAGTTCCATCTCATAACTTCTTAACCCTAGTTATAGCATGCAATTTTCAGTTCATGAAACCTATTTATTTTTCGATTTGTACATGTACATGGGTTTCTAGTTCCGTCTCATAACTTGTAAAGAGGTCATAAAACCCTAGTTCCATCTAATAACTTCTAATTATGTCATAAAACCAATCTAGTGATATAAATGTAAAGAGGTCATATAAACCTTAGTTGGTTTTGCTTGTTATTCATGTATAGTTTTTTCTACTTCTAATTCATGCATGCATGTGAACTTCCACTTGTGATCCATGTTCAACCCCATTCATTTTGTCATAAAACCCTAGTTCTATCTCATAACTTCTCAACCCTAGTTATAGCATGCAATTTGTAGTTCACGAAACCCTAGTTGGTTTTCAATTTGTACATGTACATGTATTTCTAGTTGCATCTCATAACTTGTAAAGAGGTCATAAAAACCTAGTTCCATCTCATAACTTGTAAATAGGTCATAAAAACAATCTAATGATGTAAACCTAAATAGGTCATATAAACCTTAGTTGGTTTTGCTTGTTATTCATGTGACATGTGTTTCTACTTCTAAGTCATGCATGCATGTGAACTTCCACTTGTGATCCATGTTCAACCCTATTCATTTTGTCATAAAACTCTAGTTCCATCTCATAACTTCTCAACCGTATTTATAGCATGCAATTTGTAGTTCATGTTAAACCCTATTCATTTTGTTTCATGTATGTCCATAGCTTAGGTAAATGGCCTTTTGGTTTCTTCTTAAATGATACTAACCAATCTAATTTGATCTTCAAACCAAAAGAAGTCATAAAACCCTAGTTTGTAGTTCCATGTCTCAATTTCTGAACCCTAGTTTTATTATGTGGGTTTTTGGCTTATACTTTAGTATGAGAATAATATAACCTTTGATCTCTAGGACTATATGGGAACCATACCAACATAGCCACTGTCGAAGGTTTTGCAGATTTGACCCACCAATGCAAGAATTGCATTCAAGGAAACTGAACAAAACCCTAGTTTATGAAATCAATGTACAGTGAAGTCACAAGGCCATGAAAACACAAGGGAGAGGGCCACCTAGAGGTAATCACATGCCAATAGGCCAAAGGAGTTGACGGTTCTTCGATACGAACTCCATTTTCAAAGTTATGTCGAGTTAAAAGTCGCATGAAAATGTCATTCAAGGACAATTGGTGACTTTCGGTCCGGGAGCCAAAAACCAAACGGAGTAGCAAAATTGCATGTCATTGGCTCCTGCAAGTTTGTATGGGCATGGCTGATATGGGAACCCTACCAACACAAGAACGGTCGAGGGTTTTGCAGATTTGACCCACCAATGCAAGGGTTGCAAGAGTTGACCCAACAATTGAAAACTAAATGTACATTAATATAAAAAACATCAAAAAAAGTAAATTGCAACAACTCAAGAACATGTTATTTTCCGATGTCTATTTGTTGGTGTCTAAAGACACCAGGTTGTTCTTGGATCATTCAATGTGCCATATATGGTGTTTGTATCCTAGGAACACGAAAGGATAAACATTCCTACTCTCATAAGAAAATAAAGAGAACCCAATGAAAATGTGCAAACATGATTTTATATAAATAACACACCTGAGGTTGTACGATCGTGTTTATAGTTTCCAGTATCCTCAGAATAATATTATGTCTGTGAATGGTATCCATCAATCACATGTTTATTACATTCGGAATAAACTAAGACTAAATAATTGAAATTGTGCTTCAGCATCCACTTTAAAGTTTAAATAATGCACCTAACAATCTAGCCACACTGGACAATCTAGTAACACCTTACAATGCACTCAGTCAAGTAGGCCATCTGGATCATCTCTGTTGTTGATGGTTTCCATCAATATTTCGTGCTCTATCTGAGGTAGCAAGTATCATACATGTGACCTATTCTTGTTTGAAAGTTTGTGCAGCTTGATGTTTATACCAACTACTAGGTTGGTGAAGTGGTATACAATAGCTCCTGGTCTATAATCCTGATATACATACCCACCCTTCCTTTTCTGTTGTGCTGCTAGTGTCAAGTACTCCTCTTTTATAACCATCGAGCCAGTTGGGAATTCAATATTTTCATCATCTGTAACAGGTTCGAGAATGGTTTGTTTCCCCTCTAAGCAACATGCCAACCAATAGTCAGAACCCCGTTCATTATTTTTGGGGGCAACCATTGCATATATCTGACCTATGAAAGGAAATAGGTCGAGTTAACAATACATTTTTTAAATAAGGTCTTGCATTTCTAATTTCTACATAAATTAAATTTTACTTAGGTCAAGTTAATAATACATAAATTAAATTTCTAATTTAGGTACTACATTTTTTAATTTTGTACCTGCTTGTATGAGATCTGATATGTGATCATACTCTATATAAATATGTGTCTAATCATATTCCAAATGGTCTATTTCATTAACCCCCTTGAAATCGGTGCCAAGCGTCACTAGATCCCATGTATCAATTGTATCTGTATACTCACAATCATCCCATTCATTGATGTTACATGAACTACAAAAGTAAGCCTTTAATCTTGTCCAAATTTGTAGGACCAAATTGTCTAAGCTTCTAATTGAATGAAATTGTCGAGTTCCATGCATTGTGTTCACCTTATTTGTTTAGGATCGGTCCACATTTTTCACCTCCCAGAATATTCTCTGCACTAGGTGTTTCCTTGTTGCTTATTCTCCCATGGTAGATGCACACAATTTAACTATAGATACAACATCTTGAAGGTGAGCACCTATAAACTTCATCTCTTCCCTTCAAAGGGAAGTTTTAATGCATGCAACAACACCATCGTGCTCTCCTTTTCCATAACCAGTTTCAAAGTGGTTCCATATATGTGGAACCTTGTATTTTATTTGCAACAAACACAACCATTGAAATACACATGCATTCTTGAATTGTCTAGCACAACCATCTAACCAAATCAAATGACAATAAAATGGTATATCCATAGCTATCACATGATCATAGAATAATTTAAAGCAATGTTTCATGTAATGGATGTCATGGGTCCCGTCATCACTTATGTAGAAGTAACTTTCTTTTCAGTATCACACGTTTCTCTTCAGTGCTATCTGGCCCATGTTGATACGTGATATGGATCATTATGCTCACCTTCTCTGAGTGATAGTATTGGATTTGTATTTAATTTTGTGGTTGTAGGTTGTAATTTTACGCAAAGTTAACCATTGATAGTATTGTTCTGAGAGGGAAGGTGTCCCAGCATATTCTGAATTGCTCAGATTTCCACCGTGCCATATCGAAATGTTGAATGTACTTTTGGATATTTCCACAAAACTCTGAAATAAAATCACATACTTGCACCTGGTGTAAAAAAATAAACAGTGTTATAAAACAACATAAAAATATGTACATGAAGTCACCAACTTAATGTACATGAAGTCACCTGTGGAGTCACCAATTTAATCTTCCCGCTTTCTTTCCCATCATGTAGCCGATATGCCTCATACTGATACTTCTGTATCTCGATGATTGCATTCCCAAATGCCTGATCTTCACTCTCATGGATGCAATCAGACCATAATGATAGCCCTCCACAATTGTTGCAAGAACCCTCTACACATTGTTTTAAGTAATCTGTCTACCCATCTTTCCTGGGACACATCATGCTATGGATGAAATCTTCGGATGACATTGGTGGTACTGTACTTAAGCATTCCTGCACATGGTTAGGATGCAAAAAATGATGTATATGCGCAAATGTATGATAATATAGATCAAAATCTATGTGGTATCTACAACAACAAGTGTTCTAACATACCAAGGCTTTATTTTTTCAAAAGATCTTTACTCGAGCCTTAGCTCTACATGGGAAACTTTAAACATCTCGAACAATTGATTTTGTGTTATGTCAAGATAATTTTTAACATGATTTTCATTGTTCATATATCCCCTACATTGTTTTAACACATCCTTTGTGTTAGAATAAATCCTAGTGTTATCATGCAAAAATGTGTGCACTAGTCCCTTCATTTCTTCTACTAACTTCATTTCTTTGCATGGAAACCTACTGCTAAATTCCCATGATGTTTCCATTTGTCCCTCTACATCAAGGTGGCCTCTTCTTACTGAATATTTTTTAATTTTCTTTGGATTTAAAGGCACAATTTGTGATGTGAATTTAAGTAAATGACGTTGTCTTGTGGATCTACACACAATTGATTCAGCCAATACGTGGCGAGCCACATTACCATACTGTGAATGAGTTTTTTTACCAATCGATGTGAATGCAGCAGTAAGAGATTTAACAATGTGATTAGTTGATTCGATATTCGTCAATGTTCATATTCCTAACTTTCTTCTAACAATTTCCATATTTCTAGATTTAAGCAAAGCTAAAAACAATTGGAATTTACTGGCTTCGGATTTGTTATCAAAATATTGTTTCATTATTTGAGAACAACGATGAAGGATTTCTTATCAAAATATTGTTTCATTTAGGCACCTTACATTCCATGGAAGTCAATTCACTCTCGTCCACTTGAATGTGTTTAGGAGTTCTCTTTCATTTTGATGCGAGATTTCTTGTCGTTTGAAATGTTGGAGTGATTTTTACATCCACTACAGGCTGAAAACTTCAATTAGGAGATAAAACCACCTAGAATGGTTGTGGCAGAGTCACATTTGCATCATGATTAACATAATTATTGAACTCCTCAGAAGATTTTCCACTTAATAATGGACCAAGAATATCATTTCTCCTATAACCATCTTCCTTTAATGTTGCATTATTTTCCTTAGCCTCTAGACCAGGTATCTTTTGAGCAGGAATGGGAACTATTTTCTCATCCAATGAATGGCGATGATTTCTTGAATCTTCCCTCTCATTTTCTTTTTTATTTTCAGCTTCTCCCGGTGTAAGCACCCTCCTCGCTGACTTTTGACCTATATTACGTACATTCCCCATTGAAATCCACCCAAACTTGTACAAAACCTATGGATTTGCATAAGAAATTATTAAAATGCAGTTTGAACAGTTCTCTATGGGTGGGTTCTGAAGAATTCACTTGTTTGCTACAGTAAACATGTCCCACAACATGCAGCCCAACATTTTTTATATAACACATATCGCATATGCGATATAACGCATGTATGTTTTATCGCATATGTGATATGGATACACAGCTTTTTACTTAATGGGAAGTTTTTATGACGTGACTGCTAAATCGCATATGCGATTTAGTGCATATCAAATATTTAAACTTGATAACCTTATAATGGAACCCATACTAATGGTTAAGACCTCCAAACCTATCCTTGGACCATGGTAGTGTCTTTAGAACTATCTCTTGTCTGGAAATATTCATAATGGTTCCTATATGACCATGGTCAATGCCTCATGAACAATATTCAATGCATAAAATAGTCTAATGGCACATATATCCCATAATAAGTCTAAATATTCTCTTTACAAGGCATGTGTAGTGGTTTAATACTAGTTTCTGTTACACTATTGTCCCATTACCATGGTTAAGACCCTGAGACCCATCCTTAGTGCATAAAAGTATCCCACTAAAGTCCAAATATTCCATCTATATGGCATGTGTGTTGATTTAGGGACTTATTGTCTTCTCTTCCATGACTATAGTCAATTTCCATAGACCCATGCCTCCCATCCAAAAATCTATAATGGCACCCTTATCGCATTATAATACCATTTAGACTCCTAATATTCCATCCAGATGGTTTATGGGGTGGCTCATGACCCAACATTACATTGCTTAAGATGGGGGAAGAGTCAAAGGAGGGAGAGGAAGGTGTAGAGGGAAACATGGGAGGGAGGGATGGTTAGGGGACATATATGGGGGGTGAACTTAGCAGAAATATAAGGGGAAGGTAGGGATGGGTAGGGGAGAGATATGAGGGGGGGTTGGAGGGAGGACAAATATAAAGGGAATGGATTGGTGGGAGGGAGGGCACTGAGGTCTTAGACATTGTCAAGGGATGAAACCTATACTTTAGGCCCTAAATGAAGCTTCTAGGAATCTAGGACCACCAATAACACCTTAAACCACCATATGTTACCTCTTGATTCCATTCTTAGCTTTATGTGTGGGAATTGACACCGTCAGGTTGTTTTAAGCACTAATGATTGGTTTAGAGACCCTTGACATGGTTAAGCGATCGGGAAACTCAAGGCATAGACAATAAACGAAGCTTCTAGGGATCCATAGGAAAGAATAATGTATCAAGCCACCACACATGACCTCTGTAGGGGGTCTTTGGCCTTATATTAGGGATATGCAAGAAATTGGGATTTCTTTTACAGTAGTTATGGGTCTTGGGGCCATTTGCATGGAAATGGGAGGAAAACCAAGCCTTGGACCCTAAATGAAACCCTTAGTCATTGAAGGTCAATAAGGACACTTCAAACTACCACGGAGGACCTAGTGATGGTATCCCTAGCAAAAAATGGGGATAATCATGCCATCGAGAGGTTTTAAATAGTAGACATGGGTCTCAAGGCCTTACAAATGGTTGACAAATTAAACCCAAGCCTTAGTCCATAAAGGAATATGATATCCATCCAAGGCCTAAAATTATACCTCAAATCACCTCACATGACTTACAAGAACTAGGGATGGGTCGTGTGGCCTTCAACATTGTTGGGGAGTAAAAATTGGGATTGGACTCTAAAAAAAGATTCTAGTAATCCATGACCATGAAAAACACCTCAAATGACCAGCCATGACCTCTTGAAGTTACCCTTTCCTTCGAGTGGTGACATGGATTCCATTAGAAGGTTTTGGATAGTAGATATGAATACATGGGTCTTGGACATTGTTAAGGTAGGAAACCTAGGCCTTGTACCATAAATAAAACTTCTTAGAATATAGTTTTAAGAATTAAATTTGATCCACCATAAATGACCTCATGAGCATATCCTAGACATAGTTGTGGGAGAAACCCTAAGTCGTAGGTCCTAAATGAATGTTATATGAATCTTGACCCAAAAATGATGCCCTGAATGAAAAAAATCACATCGTAAGAAGATATTTGGCCTCCAAGTGGGAATATTAGTATGATTATGAGTTCTCGAGCATAATGTTTACATTGTGGATCCTCAACATAGTCGAGAGATGACACCTTGGCATTAGACCCTAAAAGATGCTTTTGTTCGTCCACAGACAAAAATAATGTTTCAAAAAACATAAATGATCGCACAATCCTTATCCTCATAGTGGATTTGTTGGCACACTTAGGAATATTTTAGAGCTAGATATGAGTTTTGAGACTTAGAGAAAGGTTAGGCAATAAAAACCAATCATTAAGTGTAAAAAGAATCTTCTATGTCTTAAGCACCATGAACAAGCGCCATGGACAAGTGCCTTGAACCTCCAATAATCTAACCTCACTATCCACAACCATTCACAAATTTTAGGCTAAGCGTCATCCTTTTGCCATACTAAACCACTTTGGAGGGGCCAATAATTACCATGATATTTTATTTTTAATGGGGTTTCTCCCAAAGACTATCCACTAATTTGGTATTTACTCTTTTTTACTCTCGTACCAAGCTAGTAAAGAAAAAACATATATGCATTATAACTCATATGCGATATGAGTAATGCTAAAACACATATGTCTTATAACGCATATGTGTGTTCTTAAAATTTAAAAACTCGCCGAGAATAAGGTTTGGCATTATGTTCGGAAATAGCTTCGAACTACCGAACCTATTGGCTAGGAAAAATAAACGAGGGCTATTGCCTGTCTTTTAGAACTCTATCAATATGCTCAGTTTCAATGACATGTTTTACTTTGACAAACACAATTTTTTTTTTGAAAATTTAGAATAACATAGAGTACGATCTTACAATTCTGAATATGTAATTTTTTCCTTCAAATGTGGGTGAAATCATGAATTTGGGTGCCTATTTTTTTGGGGGGGGTATGAGAAAAGCAGTGTTGTTTTTCCAAGTTTATCAACCTCGAGCAAAGAAAAATCAGATTTGTATTTAGAATTTCATTTTGTAGTAAAAACAAAAGTTGTATAGAATTGTGTTAGCTTTCTATCGGTTATTTTTTATATTTTTTTATTGCCATTTGATATGTCATTTTTGCAAGTGTTTGATAGTATGTTATTAATTAATGAAATTATGATAAATAGTCATGTTTTTTGACACCGATTTATTCATTATTAAACTATTGTTAACTAAAAACAAAATATGTTATGATGATATAGATAGATTGTACTAAAGGTTGTCTATAAGTTTGTATCCAACATCCACATGCAATAATTATTAGAATTTTTTGAAGTGGACCAATCTAAAAAACTAGCATAAAACTGACATGTTTCATTTGGCACAACATCTTCCCTAATTTCCAATTCAAAAAAAAAGGTACCCTTTTGAAGTCAACACATCAATGTTGGGCACCATGATTTTTCCAAATTTTTTTCTCGTGTCTTTAAGAAGTTATTGATTTTTCATTTCAATGAATTCTATCAAAATTTGAAGCAATCCACACACCTTCTAAGAAATATAATAAATAAAATTAGTGGATCACATCAATTTCAGCAAAATTCGCATATATAGAAAGTAGATTGAATTATGCAACTAATGGTATTGCTTGTGAAAAGAAATTGTAGGAATTTGATATGATCCAATCTCTTTGAAATGGGAAGAAGAGTCAGATACGTGATGGAATTCAATTTTTGAAATATTACAGGTTTTTGGCCGAAAACAATTAATGTTTCGGCCGAAAGTTATCAAATGTTCAGCCGAACATTAGATTTAACGAGTGGAAAACAATTCGTCTAAACTAATAGTTTGGCCGAAAATGTCTATTCATTTTTTCCAACTTGCCAAAAAAAAAACTTGAAACATTTTTTTCCAAACACCGTTTCATTACATGAACTTGAAACCTTTTTATATTTTTTACGAAACACCGTTTCAATTCTTTATCTATATGAATGAAGCCTCAACATATTTGATCAACATTTTACGGAGTTATAGAAGAAGGAAGGCTCTCTTTTTCTGGTAAGTATTCTCAAAACTTATCTTTTAAGGTGAAGGCTATTTTTATTTGATACCAAACATTATTTTGAAAAATTGTTGTCTTTTTTTTCGAAGATGTTTCTGAAAATATTTTATGATACAATTTTTCTTAAAAATTCTGCACCAATTTAGTCTATGGTGCATTTTTTTAAAATATTTTGAACAATATTTTATGGACATATTTACTTTTTATAACCTTCCCTTAAACGGGTTAATTATCAATATTTAGTAGTCATCTTTTGGCCTTTTAACTTGTAATTTATATTTAGTGAACGTGGCTTTATACTCGTTAATTATACTTTTATAACATTTAAATAAACTTTATTTTTTTTGTAATTCACGTGGCCTAGAAGTGCCAAATTTGGTTAATAACCTTCCTTGTAGCCATTATGACTACTTTTTGTAGTCATATTGTTTGAGGTGGATGACTCTTACTTTTTTTGTATTTTCTAAGGTGAATTTTTTTCTTTGATGATTAAAATTCTCTCGAGGGAAATTTATTCTAAGTTTAAGGTATACATTGAATAGTCATGGGCAACAAAAAAATGCGAAAGAGGAAATGTGATCGCACTCGAGATGATGCCTTACATAATGAAAAGCAAAAACTTAGATACCATGAAAAAAAGAAACAAAAGAATACAAATATTGAAGACATCGCTAATGATGATGTAACTAGAGACTTGGATCAAAACGTTAATGATATGAATGTTCAAAATCAAACTCAAGAATAAATTGAACCAGGTATGTACGAATATTGTAAATTTGTTTAAAATGCAATAACGTGTTTTTGTAAATGATGTATTTTTTAATATGATTTCCAAATGCAGATACAAATGTTGAAGATGTTGAAGACATTGAAGAATCACAAAACGATGCAAATATTCAATCCACTAGAGGTTATATATATATATTTGTTATTAAAATATTTTAAACCATGTAATTATAATTATAATTACGAGTCATATTTTTATGATTAAGGTTAAGTATATTTGAAATATTCTAACTTAAAATTGAAATTGAAATATATATAGGTGGCTTCATCATTAACGACGACATGTTACAAAATGTTGATAAAGAAAAATTTGGAAACATGAAACCTGACCATATTGTACGATATCGTGTTGAAAAGATGCATGAACAATTTCTGGAAAAAGAATCAGTGGCAACACAAGTTCAAATTTTGAGGTGTTTGTTAGTATCCAAGAATTTGAAGGAAGCTTGGTCATTATTGGGTATTCAAAAGAAGACAAAAGATTCAAAGGTGAAGCAAAATGTGTTCGAAAATATATCCAATGCAATAAAAATGATTGGAAAATCCATAAACAAGGATACTAGTGTTGCACATAGAATAATACAAACAACAATTATTTCATCTAGTACTAGACAAAAACGTTTGACAATGCAGATCGCAAAGGTTATCGTAACTTCATAGAAAACATTGTACAAATATAACAAATTTTGATTACAAATAGATGCAAATCATGAGCTTGCTTGTTGGGCAATTATTTGTAGACAACCCTATAAAAATAGGGCCGGTGAAAGTGTTCAAGCTATGATGCATGAAAATTGGGTGGAAAATTCTCGTGTTTCACCAAATGCAAGAGACGTGATATGATGCAAAATATCTCGAAATCAGTATGAAAGACATCCAAAACATATATTGGAGATGACTCAAATACAATTGTTCAATAAATTCAAAGATGAATATAGTGAATTGAATCTGTCAATCAATACATTTGTACAACAGAAGCCATGGTATGTTAGACCTATCACTATTCGTGACACATGTTGTTGTCGCTATCATGTTGAGTTTGAATTATATTATGACACATTCCTTCGGTTTGGTAAAATAGTTTGGTCGAATTCACCTCCTTCCACAATTCGTGCTTTTATATCTGAAATTCTATGTGAAAGAGATAGTCACGAGAAGTTTTACAACAAAAGATGTGTCGGTGGAAAGAAATGTGATAATTGTGGAACTCTAGCTTTATTCCACCATAAATATCCTATTGATATTAACGATCCGTCATTATCAGATATCATAGTTGATTGGAAGAGATATGAATATGTCATGTATTCCCACAATTCTATAAGTTCGTCAAAATCGCTTTCAAAAAGAATAGACTTACAAGAAGATAAAATCAGTGTTACAAAGTTTTTGAAAAAGTTTAAAAAAGAAATTTATAAATACATAAAACATTCACATAGAGCAAGATGGCAAGACTTGCAATTCAAAAAATCACGTGATGTTTTTCCACAGGGGACTATTTTTTTTGTGGTTGATTTCACAAAGAATTACACATTTGAAGCACAAAAATAAATACAAAGTGAATATTATCATTCTAACCAAATTTCTATATTTTTCCATGTTCTATATAGACATGCTCAACAAAATGTTGATGATATAGAAAGCACGAATGACAATCGACATGTGATCAAGGAATACCATTTCTATATCAATGATGACCACATGCATGATCCACATTATCTACAACATTGTTTTGATATTATTTATGGTTCATTGAAAACATGTGGAGTTGTAATGAATGAACATTAGATATGGTCAGATGGATGTGCAAGGCAATTTAAATATTCACGATCATTCTTTTGGCTATGTTGCCTTCAAAAAAAAAATATGAAACATCATTGGAATTTTTTTGAAACTGGTTATGGAAAAGGGGAGCACGATGATGTTGGGGCATGTGTAAAACAAGAAATTCGAAAGTATCAAATGAACCATTCTGCTGATTTATTTGTGTGCTAATAAAATTGTTGAATGGTGTCGTTTAAATCTCGGCCATGATTATAATCTACAATCAAAAGATGTGGGCAGGTATGAACTTTGCTTTCAAAAAAGAATTGTTCAACTTAGAATGACTTTAATATGCACATCTACTAACATTTTATTCACATGTACATGTAAAATTGTTTATGTTGGACAGGTTTTTTTGGCATATTGGAATCCAAGATATAGATAGATCAATCCCATGTGATGCTAGCACTATTCATGGAACTCGATATTTACACTCAATCAAAACAAAAACCTTCCAAAATGTGTTTTCATTTGATATTAGGAAGCTAACATGCTTTTGTCCTATTTGCATATAGGACACAGAATCAATAGAGATTTGTGAAAACATCAATGACAATTATGTTAAACCTTGGAAACACAACGAAATTAATTTAAAAGGAAAAATGCCACTCGCAAGCTTTAAAGAGTTGGAATCAGAGGACATTGCAATATCAACTGATGGTGATAGAATTTCCAATTTGGTTAGAGAAGGTAATTTTATGTATATATACTAAATACTAAATTTTTCTATTTTTATTTTAAAGGTTTTTTTTAACAAATTCAATGTTCTTAATTATGTGTAGGAGATGTTTTTGTTGTGGTTGCACCCATAGAGAACAATGAAAATGTGAGATATTGTTTGATGCAATGCACAGAGAGAAAGATGAAATTATTGGAGGACTATGATGACAGAGGTTTTACATATGAAAGAGGGTCAATTCTATTAAAATGTTATTTTTTTCAAGAAACATATCAAACTGAAAGGGACGTTCACTTTAAATACTATCAACCTATTGTCAAATGTTTCCAATATAGTCATTTGGTATGCGTAGCTCGCATAAAGTTGATAGAAGTTAAATCAAATACAAAATTGAAAGCTAGAAGATGGAAGGTGTCAAAATTTGATCATGGAAGAATACTTGAACACGAGATTCCTTTAAGATCTTGTTTCTAATTAGAATCATGTTGTACACGATACATAATTTTTACATGAAGGACGTCTTCATTGGTTTTATAATTGTGACACTCAAATAGAGTGATTATTGATAAGTTCAGAGCTATATTGTTTTGATGAATTTTTAAGCACATTCGTTATGAAATTGTCAAATTATGAGATTTGTGCCTCTTTTAAACTTAAATATGATAGACTATTAGATTAGATTGTTGAACTTATGTACATGTCAAATTGATTAAAGTTCTTACATTATTGAGCTTATGTCCATAAAATTAAGGAAACTTATAAAATAATGTTCTTCAATTGTTGAGCTTATAGCTCATTGTTCTTAGATTGTTTAGTGTATGTATATATCAAATTGATGTCAATTATATGATATATTGTTCTTGTATTGTTCAACATATGTACATCAAAATTATCTATATTAATTTTATAACGAAATTGATATGTACAATTGTATAAATTCATAACATACAAACATTCAATATTAACATTACCAAATATTAAAAATCATTACTAATCATTAAAAAACTTGATTGAATCTGCATAAAAGAGGATTGTGAAATAAATTCATTTAAAACCAAAATCATTTAAGATACTAATTAAATCATTTATGTAATTAAATTAAAGATACGAATTAGTATCTTAAGATACTACTTTAATCATCATGTAAGATACTAATTACATTGATCGTCAACCAAAACGAAAACAAAAAATTTAGAGTGAAGATCACAATTACATGTATGCTAAGAGGGATTATAATTGAAAGGGTTGTGAATGAATTATCATGTTATCTCAAGAGAATTCCTCATAATGCATAATTATCATGCAAATTTCCGTAAGAAATGGATTGGAAATCCTTTAGATATTTTTTGTGGATCTAGATGGATCATAATTTTCACAACAAAAGCATGTGGTTCAATACAATGAAAGACCAGGTTAGTATATTAATTTCTCATACACCTTCACTTGGATTTATTCTTTTTCTACTAGCAACATTTTATCGATCTTATTAATTTCTCATACACCATCAAATTAGGTAGAAGTACCTTCCCTTTTCTACAGGAAAAGGTTTACTTCTCTTTCTCCATTGTTTCCATGCAAAAGTTCCTTCCATTTACTGAAGAAACAAAGGAATGGAATGGCCAGCATTGCATAGGTTAGCTTTAGAATTCAATCCAAATATGCCAGTGTAACTAAACATTTTTCTCAACAAAATATCTTTGGCCCATCAAGAAAACACAAATTTAGAGCATTTTTAAACACAAATTGTTGAATTTTTACTTTATTTAAATCATCTTGCATACATCCATTGTATCTAAATAGTCACAATTAAATATTAGATTTTCCAAGTTTAAATCCATCACGTCCAAAATACCATAATACATTAGACCATTTTCTTGTCTATGATAGTTAACCATTTGATCAACACTAAATATAGCCTCTTAGTATTCTTGGCCAACATTTACTTTAAGATTACTAACTTTGCACACCTTCCTGAACATGAGCATGAATATCTATGAGCCTAATATATCATGTTGCATCAGAGGTCCAAAACTAGGTTGTAATGACAATTGCCCACCCAATGATGTCACTAAGCTCCTTAAAGTATTTGAAAATGTCATGCAAAACAAAAATGTACACTTAGAACTTACATGTATGGGACATTAAAATTGCTTGTTCATTAAAACTTGAAGTTGATCTAAACTTCACAAAAGTAGATTTTTCAGCAAGATAAAAAAAAGTAGCTTGAACTTGGAATGCAAAAGGTTGAATTTTAGAAGAGATGGGACAAATAAAATTTTCTATCTCCATGATTGGCTTCAAAAAGGACTTCTAATGTAGATAATACTACACCTTTTATAAAACAATATTGAATTAATTTTGAACAAATTAGATGGTCCAAAAGAAATGAAGAAACCATATATCTTAGGGTTTTGACTCTAGGGATAAAGTTGATCTAGGGATATCATTAGGCATCCAAATGATGGTGTGGCTGCTATAGGATTCATGGGTTGAAAGCTAAACAAGTTTCCCTAAACCATCCAACTACTTTAGGTCTTCAAGATTCCAAAGAATTGAGTTAAATACTACGTAAGTGCTGATTTGTTTCGGCTAAAACAATTCATATTTCTTGGTACGATATACACCATAAAATAGTCTACCAACTAGGATAAATCATGATACTAATTATCTCAAGAATAATAAGAAACTTCATTGCTTGGATTTTGCTAGTGATTACTTCAAATCAAGCTCAAAATTGGAGTATGAATTCAGTTTCATGGATATTCAACATTTCCCTATTGCCACTAATCAACAACTATAAAACTTACCAAGATATGGTAAATTCCTTTATATTCATTTATTTTGGACTATGCATTTATGAGAATATTGCATCCATTATACCTGAAATTTTGATTTAAGATGCATTCACTATATTCATAAAGATACAACATAATATTCACTAGTATTTTCTAACTTAATATCAACTTTCCAAGATATGGTAATTTCCCTTTATATTCATTTATTCTGGACTATGCATCTATGAGAATATTGCATCCATTATACCTGAAATTTTAATTTAAGATGCATTAACTATATTCATAAAGATACAAGAGAATATTCACTGGTATTTACTAACTTAATATCAACTTACCAAGATATGGTAAATTTCCTTTATATTCATTTATTCTTGACTATGCATTTATGAGAATTTTGCATCCATTATACCTGAAATTTTAATTTGATATGCATTCACAATATTCATAAAGATACAACAGAATATTCACTAGTATTTTCTAACTTAATATCAACTTACCAAGATATGGTAAATTTCCTTTATATTCATTTATTATGGACTATGCATTTATGTGAATATTGCATCCGTTATACCTGAATTTAAGATGCATTCACTATATTCCTAAAGATACAACAGAATCTTAGCTAGTATTTTCTAACTTAATATCATGTATTTTTAGACTTTAATGACCACAAATCTATACCTAAATGCTGCCCAAAATATCTATCCCAAATATTCTACAGGGTTTGATAGATTCAACAAATAACATGCTAAGTGCTACAAGTATATCATTGGTTAATATACCAAAGTTTTCCTTGAATTAAACCATTGCAGTGTTCCTCCTTAGCCCATTTATGTTGTTAGATAAAGTTACATGAAAGAATAATCTCTAACAACCTCCTTAAACTCCATAAGGTACACTTGTTCCACATTAAAACTACCAATTGTTAACCATAACCACTAACATCTAGGCTAGCACCACAATATCAAGCAAAACTCCAAAATATCAAGTGCATCCCTTACTATTGAAATTGTTGAAAAAATCACGAGTGAACACCCTTGCATGATGAGGGATAACACTTTCCATAAAAACATCAAAGTGCTAGGTGTAATCATACAACCAATGTAACCAATGCAGTCATGCTAGAGCACTTTATCAATTACATATATTTTTCCCTTGTGTTTCATGATCAAATAAAGCAAAGCCACTTAAAGATACCAAACCCATGCTAATTAAACAAACCAAAGATACCAAACCCATGCTAATTAAACAAATAAAAAATCTAGTATATATCTCATTAAACACATCTTAAGATACTAATTAAATTAAATCATTTAAAACCAAAAACTTCCAAAAACAATATATATGAACAATGCAAAATTATAAAACCATATATATATGAACGATCCAAAATTATATATATGTTTTAAATATATAAGTTAAACTGATAAGTTTAAGTTTAAATTTTTGACATGGAATATGTCAAATCAACAAGTTCACATGTATAAAAACATATATAACTATGTGATATCCATTATATGGATATCACTCTCCACATTCTCCTGGTGATTGACCTATATAACACATGCAACATATAATTAAGATTCAATATATAAATTTTATACTGTAAATAAACTTAAATAAAAATACACTTTGAAGTTAAAATAATAAAAATGAATAAATATACCTGAGTGAGGACAACACCCAAAGAGGTCACCACATCCACATCCATGGAAGGTTGTACAAAACGTTTACCCACCTACAATTAAAATACCATTACTTAAACATTTAAAACATGTAATTTAAATGTAACTTAATTCAAATTTAAATAAAATGTAAATTGTTTTTAATCATTAAAAAAAAAATTAATCATTACTAAAACATTTGAAAGGTGCTTGATTTACCTCCAAATCTGGGGAGACACTAGGAATGTCTCCCAAAATTGATGATGAGAGGGGCCCAATACCCATGGTCCTAAGCAACGGGATTGGAACCTATGAACACAAAAACAATTTCAATCTTGAAAAAATGTGTCATGCCAATAATAAGAACATATAAACTTTTATAGATATTTATGGAAATGTACCTCTTTCAATGGCCCTAGGTAACACTAGAGTCGACCATAAAATCACATTCATCCAACATTTGGGTGCACTGCAATTCAAATGAATTCATTATATATTTAGATAAACTAACAAAATGGGATTTCACAATTATGAGGAAAACACAAAAGTTCTCACATACCTCCCCCCTCCCTCCTTCCTCGCGATGGAGTAAATCAAACAATCCATATCGACAATGTTTTGCATATGCCTTGGCATCTTTAAGGCTCATTGAATCTACCTCATTGTATGTTTTATAAGAAAAATTTGCATGAGAACGAGCACGTGCTCTATGTTGATCCATGCCCACATCAACAGCCATTAGAGCAGATGGTAAGTTGTCTCCTATGATGGTTTTGACCTCTAGACCAATCTGAGAAGGCGCCTCCATCTCTGATCGTAATGTAACAACTCTCTGTGGCTGAGGCACCAAACGAGGTGTAGGCTTAGGCAACAATGGATTGTGATAGGCTCCTTCTTGTTCATATGTCCTACCTTTTCCAACCCCATAAAATTTGGACACATCTGTGTAATATGGATTCATGTTTAAAAAAAACTCCGCATAAAAAAATCTCACAAAATAACGTGGCACTTCATCATTCCATGGAGATCTACCATAGGCAGCCAAGAATCTATCATATAAATGGTGTGCAATCTCGGGGTGCTTGAAATATTGCACCTTTAACATCTTCTGCTTCGGTCCTTCTTTAAAATTGAACATTGAAATGGAATCTACTTTTGATACCCTCTTCTATACATAAACGCACTTGTCAAGACTCATCACCCGAGCCCTTCGCATTCGCATCAAGTGAATAAAACAATCTATTGTTGGCCCAATAGTTATATAGGAACCAATAAACGTGCCTAAATATTCCAAAAGTATTTTCAAGCTTTGTCGACTCTCTGTTGGGAGTTCCAAGCTAGAAATATGATCTCTCATTTTTTTATGGTGGGTTGTACATTGTTCAAGGGTGATAGAAACCTCTTCATTTTCCCAAGGAAGATCATCGGGTATATATGAAGGATAAATGGTCATGGGATGACAACCATGTGCTTGTTCAATAATATCCCTTCGCCAACCTTGACCCTTTCTCCGAGCATTTGCATGACCTTGCTCTTGGTCCCTTGCAACATCCTCAACATCTCCACCTTCATTTTCTCCAAATGCATAACCCTCATTTTCTATGAATGCATCATCACCCCCAGCCTCTCTAAATGCATCATCATAACCCTCAGCAGAACCACGATCCTCTACATTTACACATGTAATCATGTATAATTTAGTACATAAAGACACAAGCATATATATACACACATGCAAATTAGTAATTTATTTAAGTAGATTATATATATGTAACATATTACCGATAAAATGTTGGTGGTCCATTGGTCATTCTCTAAAATAACGACCAGAAGAGGCCCAAACAGTCACGAGATGATGAATCAAACAATCGACCAAACACAGAAGCTTGGCCACTCTCACGAGACAATCTATTATTCCATGTCTCTACAAAGAAAAATGCTAATGAAACTTAGTAAAATCAATGAACAAGACTTGAAACAAATATAAATATTCACGCATACTCATAAATTTTGCATGTGCATAAATTTCAAACACATACCTAATGTGTCTCGATATAATACGCTAGAATCTCTAGATGATTCAGACCATCTTCGAAAGCGAACATTTGAAGGTATTTCATGTAATGTCCCCCATAATTCCCTAATTATTGTCGTAATATTTCTAATGTAATTGTATTTGTTTACCAGTGAGGAGCTCAAGGCCAAGGCCCCATCGGTAAAACCTTAGTATATAGGTGATTAATTCCCTAAATGAGTAGATTTAGGAGAACGGAAGTACACAAGTTAAATGACTAGAAAACTAATCCACTAAATAAGGGTAAGCAATAGAGGAAAATAGTAACTAGATATCAATGCGATAT
>LPNX010560505.1:0-63466 GCA_001517045.1 Pseudotsuga menziesii
CTGTAAAAGCCTCACTTTGTGGATTTTTTTTAAGGCCGTGAGTACATATACTGAATTAGACTCTTCAGTTTGTTAACTCTATTGTACATTTTAATGCTAGTAGGGTTTTACCCTAACTTGAAAATTTATAATAAGTATTTACTGTTTCTTTAAAGAAAATAACATCTTTTAATTATAATGCACATCAGTAATTTGTTGGGTTATTGTTTATGTTATATAATGGTTGGTTAAGCTCTCTGTGAATCAAGCATATTATTTCTCTGTTGGTTATTTCTTGCGCATTAATGCAATTGAGTTTTACCCTGTAATGTTATTTAATTTTCAAATGCTAGGGTTTCTGTACATGGTTTTTATATTAGTTTGTTTTATTATAAATTCTGTAAATGTTGTTATATAGATTTAACCCTTGGACTATAAGAACTTCATATTTTGGTGATGTACTTGTATAACTGTCAGTTACATCCTTTGAGTACATAATTTATATTTTATTTAATGTTTACTATTATAGAATGAGAACATTACTTATTTACATATTAATACTGTTACTATAAGTATACACATTATCTATGTATTTAGTTTGTTTATAGATATAAAATAATAAAGTACTTTGTCATTTTAATCTTATACCATCTGTACTAAATATTTTATATGAGGTTCCTTCAGTATTCTGTATTATTCTATTTAGGTTATAATACTAGTATTTATAATATAAAAGAAAGAATGATACTATCTATGTTCTGACCTGTAAACTATATGATAGTATTTGTTTAAGTTTCTAAAAGATAGGTTAGTAGCTATATTTAAGTTCAATTAGATAAGATGAAGAAGTTATTTATACTATAGTGTAAATAAAAATCTTATGCCTATTGGTTTTAGCTTTAGAAATACATCTAAGAAAGGTCTATCCTAACTCACCGTTCGATTTTTATAAGAGAAGAAAACAGTAATTATTTATTCTATACATAAAAGAATAACTTGTAGAGATGAATGGCATTCTAAAATAACCTTACACTACATAATTTAACCTTTATAAATTCTCTTCCTTTGTTTTCAAAATAAAATAATAAAGTTACTGAAATGAAAGCTGTATAAAGAACTGTTTATTTATCGAGACCTACTTCTGTTAGTAAAGAAGATATAGCTTCTTTCCTTGTTCTAAAATCTGACATTCATAACTTAAATCTAACCCTAACTCTACTTCATGTACAGAATGCTATTGCTTCTGATAGTAAAATAAAAGTAAACATTCTCTTAAACAAACTAACATTTTATTCTATAATTACATCATACTTTCTTTATATAATTTCACCACCTGTGCTAGAGTACGATCTGGATCACTCCATATGAGGAAAAAAACAGGTAGGGTTTGTCTCTCATTAAACATAATTTCATTACTAAACAAACTGAGTTATCCTATCCTCTAAGTTTCTACATCATAAACTACAAATGCATCATTCAATCATACACAGATAATAACACAGAAATTAAATAACAACAGAACCTGTTCTTAGAGCTTGGTCGACAACAACAATGGGAGGTCGTTCCTCCCTACCAACTCCTGGAGAGCGCTCAAACAACGACTCCTCAGGACCCTCGAGCTTTCTCTGGTCTCTTTGGCTGGAACTAGGTGTAGAAATAATCAAGTACTAGTCTTCAGACTCAATACCAATCCTGAACTTATCAATCAGTCCTCTCAGCTAACAAGATGTATTAGACCAAGTTACTGCAGTTTATCTCTCAAAACACCTTCCTTACAGTTTTCCCTTTTCCCCAATGAATTCCTTGAAGTGCATTCCTCCTGAATGATTCTTCTCCTGGGAAATATCTAAGCAGCCTCAGCTCTCTACATTGGGTACTTTTAAAAGATTGCCTAGGTCTTTTTGGGTTAGTTGTCATTTATTGAGCACCTGCTCTAATCCCACTTTCTCGGGGTATCATGATCCCAAATGTAGGGAAGTTGCCACCTGCAACATAGGAAGTGTTTGAGGATGCTGCCACTTGTCTTTTGCTCCCCACCTAGTTCCTTCCACCAGTTTGACCAGTAACACTCTTATTAATAGCTCTCCCAAGCTGTTGTCTCCACTTTTTATTTATTAAAAATAAAATATTCAGAATTTCATTCCACATCTTTTGACTCTGCTGAGTCATCAATTCCTACTTAGCATTAAATTTAACATAATGTCTTAGAAATCAAATTAAAACAATTAACATTATTTTACAAAATTGGGGTATGTGACATGGTTTGAATTCATGGTTTTGCTACCTTTAGGCATGCAATTTCTGGATTTGCCCATATTGACAGCAACACACTTTCCCTTTCAAGCAATCACTAGCACTTTGCTGCTCCACACTCAAATTTGGGTGACTCTCCCTTGTTCCCTACTGGATAAGCTTTCCAAGGCCTATCCACATGCTTCATTCCGACCTTGGTGTGAAAACCACACCACTTCAAAAACGATGCTTTTTACCAAATGTATTCTGGTCTGAATGTCAACCTTAGCCACCTGGAATTTTCTTCCTTTTCAGCCCTGTAATCCATTGGCAGTCTGCTGAAAATCCACTGAAAAACAGTTGGAATTTGCTGAGAAAAATTCCACTTTGAAAAACCCAAAATTTATTTCTCCCTATTGGGTCTCTTTCCAACTAAGTTTTCGACGTTTCGGCGGCCAAAAGCTCTAGTTTCCTCCGCGCTCAACGACGGCCTGTTCATCTATTTCCTTCTGCTATATCGAGCCCATAGTTATCTAACCTTCCAAACTTTATTGGCGATTGGAACCCTTAAGCCTTGCGCTGCATCGAAGATGCCAAGGACTGTTCATCGACAGTCAAACAACTAGCGTTTTTCGCTGTTTCGGATCCCCATCCATCTAAGCTTCCAAGCCCTTTATCATTTATCGGCGATGCTGAGGACTGTGGCGTATCGACGATTGGGTACACTGGCCGCTATGGAATCGATGATTGGGACCGTTGTCCATCGGAGGGATAGTCCCTTAGGTGGCCGCAACGGCGGACCCATGATCATCTAATTTCTTTCGACGTCAGCCGCCGCATCGACGGTCCTATCCTCTAAAGTTCGTCGATCAAATCAACTAAATTCCGCCGACAATTTCCATGCTTGAGAATATTCGGCGAAAAACTTCCTTTATTCCTCCACCGTGTCGGCGATTTTATCATCTATTATCCACCGATGTATCGACGCTGCCATCGTCTATCTTTTGCTGACGTTTTTCCGCCACATCGGTGATCCAAACAACTAAGTTTCACCGACGTATCGGATGTTCGGACAACTCAAACTTTTCGACATTTCTGGTACTTAGAAAATTTTTTGGAAATTTATTTTCTTCGTCTGCTGGCACATCGACCGCTCCATCCGCTAACTCTCACCATCATTTTGGCGTCCTTCAGGAGATCCTTGCCGCCACTGCCGCTCATCATCATTGATCGACTTTCGACGACCCAACATTCCCAACTTCCGGAACATTTCCTTCTTCCTTCCGCCGTATCGGCGGCTCAACCAGCTAGCTTCCCTTTTTTTCCACCAACGTATCGACGACCCAAATAGCTACGTTTTTCTGATTAAATCAATTGATCTCCACCGACCGCTGATGTCCAACACTTCGAAAAATTACGGAGAAGTTTTTTTCCTTTGTCGTTTTCCCACAACGCTCCGTCGGATATTTCATCTACTATTTTTCGTCAACACTGTGGCGACTCCATCAACTACATTGCGCCGCTGTTTCGGTGGTCTTCCGCTGATGAATTCTGATGGAAGTTTCATCTCCTTTCGTCGTTCACCAGTGGCCCGTATCGGAGGGCCTTCTGACTAAAACTTCCGCTGCATTGGAGGAGCGATCCTCTAAAATTTTCTGACGGCCGACAGTCTGGATACTTCTGAGATTTTTATTTGGTGGTCCTCGTCGGATGACCTTCTGCTTAGGTGATTTGATGCATTGGCAAGACTTCGGACTAAGTCCTCCGATGATCCGATGATCCCAATACTTAGAGGAATTTTCCAAAATTCCCTTATCATGCACCGTTGTTTTCTTCTATTTTCTGTTGGGCATAGGACAACCTGCCTCTGCTAGCTGACCTTTCATGGCCCATTCAGGCCCATGCTGTAACCTTTGCTCTGATACCACACTGTAACGTCCCCGACCCTCTGACTGGCAAAGAGGACGCTACCAAACAATCAAAAACCTCTGGGCAACTAGCCCCATGAACACAAACATGCATAAAATGATGATATAAAATGCTTAGAACATAAAACATGCTAAGATGCGTAAAACATACAAGGATGCATAGTTACTCAACATACAGCAGAAGCAAACATATACATTCCAGCATCAACATGTTCATCATTATGGTTCATTAGACAATAGACAGTAAATGTAAATGTAGAAGCAAAATGGACAAGAATGCTTATCTTATAAATATCTAATCCCGCAACCAGCTACGTCGCTGCAATGTTCCACCTAACCATAGGACATCGTGCTCATCAATCTCTCAGCAACACTGCCACCCTCGAGTTGGGCATGATTCCTCAAGGAATAAGGGTCAAAGCAGGCTTACACATAGCCAAGGTACACAAATTAGCCAAGCCCACATAGTAGGGTTTATCAGGCCGTTAAGGATCTAGGAAAGGCTAACTGCTAAGCTGGTGGTCTCAATTGAGAGCTAAGGACACCTACACCAGAGCTAACCTGACTTCTAAGACATCCACACACCCAACACCAGGAATCAGTCCTTTCTCTGCTTCATAGTCCCTCAGGCCTTGACTTCCCTTTCCAATACTCTTCAAGGGTTGTGGAGAAGAAAGCCAGCAGTCTAACTCTCTTTGAGTGGCTCCCAAACACCAGGTTTCTCAAGCATACCTAGCCTCTAATCCCACTCTAAATAGTCCGAAGACCAACCACTACATTCCCACAGTAAAACAAGTAGTTCACAGCTCTGTGAAGAATATAGAGACAACAGGGTGACAACCCCAAACGAAAAGGTGAACACAGCTCAGGTCAACTAGATGCTTCAGAGTTGTTCTTGGCCCTAGCGTGGCCAAAACAACTCAGCAGCAACCCCACAAGATATTGGCACACGCAAAAACCAATACCAGGGAAAGATCAACAACCCAATCCCATAATGAAACAACGAGAACCTCACATAATCCGCTGACGGGGAAGAAGACGGACTCCCAACATTGACAAGGGAAAAGCATAAACGCAGACCATAGTCGGCAACATACACGGCCACAATTGGTAAGGAGACATACACTTACCACCGAAATCAATATGGGACGCATAGACACACAGCCCCTGCATGAATGGTTCCTGCACAAGGAAATTCATGGCAACAGTAACCCCTTTTTCCAGCTCCCTGCATGAAAAGGAAAAACTTGCACCGACTGCAATTGGAAAAAGTTCGGGAGCAGACCCTCCGACTTCCTGCGTGAGATGAACAAGCGATGGGAAAGTCCCCCAAATGGTGTGTGCATGAGGAAGAAAAAACCTCCCTGCGTGTGTATGAGTAGACCAAAACCGTGAGTGGGAGAGTGGAGAGAATGGAGAGAATGGAGAGAATTTTTCTTCTGCCCCACGCGACGTGAAGAGGAGAGTCTACTGGTGGAGTGGGCACATAGGCAAGGACTGACAGTCCCGCCACACCCACCACTACTCAACAATACGACTCCCAACTAACCGACAAAAGAAATTTAAATGGGTGGTCGACACATGGAAAACGCCCAATGACCCCCACAGGTTGGACAACCCCCCCTTAACCTTAGGAATCATGCCCTTTTCATTCAACGTTGCACCATCGTAGCTGGCTGTAGGTTTATTTTAATTGATGTGCATATTTACATGATGCCAAAACCATAATGTTTCGGATAGCACGATATACCATCGACAACGATCCCTATTGTCGAAACATACACGACCAAATCGATGGTGGGGATTTTGCCTTTAGCTCCACACCACGATTAATTATAATATATACATCATGTACCTTTTTTAATGTAACCGAGGTGTCATAGCTCGAGCAATGTGCATGTAGACACAGATCCTGGCATAGGATGTGTATTTGTTCATTATAGTTTGGTCTGCTGTTCTAACAAAATTTCCCAAGGTGTTTCTAATCTCTTGAAGGGTGGTTTTGTCCCAGTATTCCTGAGGGAGCGAGAACATTCTGATCCAGACCAGGGCCCAAGAAATATCCTTTTTCTCTAGGCATAATCTCTCCACCAAGTTCCTTAGGTACAACCTTGCAGAACTGAAGAAATAAGGTCCTCCATCTTCAACACGAGCCTTGTCCTCAAGATGGTGGAAAATAATGGTGAAGAAACCCTTCGATCCCAGTTGTAGGTCATAATGGGCTTTGGGTTTCCACTTGGTTGCGATCCATCCACGAAGGGCATGCTCCGTTGGCCAGAATCCCATAAACTTGCCAATAAGGGCATGATCTTTCATTTTCTGAACTTTGGCATTGAGTCTTTCTGCTGGGAGATTTAAGCAGGGGCGATTCTCCATACAGGCTATGCATGAGTTCCTTCTTTGGAATGGGTTTGCACCTCTTCCCGATTCGTTGTCATTAGTATTCTTTTCGGCGTTACCAATGTCCTCCATTGGGATGGGAACATCTTCTGTACCAATTTTCATTGTGGATCCGGTACCAGTAGGGCCAGCTGCTGATTGCAGAACATCATGTGATTGGGAGGGGCTTGTCCTCCCCCCCCCCACGACTGTCATCATGGTACAGTAGCAGGAGAGTCGGATGGGCGACTCAGAAGCAAGAGGAGTGTCATAAGAGAAGATTGAACTGTAAGAAAGACAGGTCTAACCCTGTGCGCAAACCCTAACAGAGCGCATCCTTCTTTAAGCTTTATTAATTGTTTCACTATTACAATCTAATCATAAAAATTTTAAATATTAATTGTATCATAAAATTTAATATATTAAGTATAAAAAACTCTAATATTTTAAACCTAAAACAAAAAACAATAATGTTATTTATATTGTTGAATACTATTTTTATTTACCTCATCTTCCATTAGAAGACTACTTATCATATTTATAAATAAAAAATTTGTGAACTTCATGAAGTTTGAATAGTTTGAACTTTTACGTTCACTTTTACAAACCCTTATCCGAATGGAAAAGTGTGCATCCTGTCATCATATTTTTTCTGAAGAGATATCTCCTTAGGCCACCACTTTAACTATTCCGAAAAAAAACACACACCTTAATCTCTTCATATAATTGGGATACAATTTCCATAAATATACTTTTTCATAAAAGAGAATTTCCATAAATATACCGACATTGCATGTGCATGGTATTTATATGAAAGGAAAAAATAAATTTATACATGTTTTTATAATTAACAATAAATAAATTACTTTTTGTTTTCTTAATAGGAGTAATGAGAAGGTAAAATATTGGAAAATGAATTTAGTTTGGTATTTTTATTTAATAAATTACTATATAGTTTGAGTTGGTTTAATGGTTAATATATTTATGTAAACTTTAGCAGTTTTAAGTAGACAAGGTCTCTTATCTTACAAACAAAGAAATCTCATACACCAAATTGATGTCTCTTTTAATGATCTTAAAAATATATTATTATTATTATATCACTTCAAACATTTCTTTTCCATAGGAAAAAAACTATTGTATTAAGCAAAAAATAGTTAACATACATAAATGTATGTTCAGATCGTTGTTTCATTACAACCATATAAGAAAAAACACATATGTATGCTCTGTTCATATGAAACAAAACAAAAAACAAAACAAAAAAACTGAATGCTATGTTCTGTTGAAACAAAACTAGCTCTTTCAAGTAGATCTACAGATTGTCCTGTGAGCAATGCACGAGTATTGTATCATGAGAACTGAAAAACTGTGTTCCATAAACTTCTGGGTGTGGCGACGTTCGAGTCCTTTTTGGTGAGAGAGGAGGTCTGAATCTTCCGAAAAAAGAACTAAGGAGATCCAATAAATCTGTAAGCAGTCAAGAGAAAACATATGCCGGCTGGAATCAAAATCATTTTTGGGAAGGAAAAAATGAATGTTATGTGCCTCCCATTCTGGGTTGAGGCTCATTGAAGGGTCTATGGTAAAATTCATATACCTCTCTTTCTCTCCGTTCTAGAAAATTCCATGTACCAACCTCCATATTAAGCCCTTCTTTTGAGAGTCTGTCCGCTTCGCTGTTTCTTTCCTTGAAAACCTGACAACGTGTGATGACATCGAAAGTTGTAGTAAGTCTGTGAAATTATTCATAAAGAGCTACAAGAGTTATGTTCCAACAGTTTTGTACTTTGTTTATCTATTTTATCATTATCAGTGAGTCTCCAAAAATCGGTATTCTTTTACAAACTCTTTCAATAGCAAAACAAAGAAGGAGCTTCAGGGCCATTAGTTATGCAAAGTTATTTGTACCAGTTCCCAAGCCCATTTGAATTTTAAAGTAATGGGAACGACTCATGAAGAGAGTTGCCCCACCCCCACATTTACTTTTTTGTGAGGCTCCATCGAAGTAGGCCCAAGGGAAAGACTGATAAATCAAATCTTCAGATATGATCCTAGGAGCTGGTTGGTCTTTGGATTGAGGAAAATAAGATAAGATTTCTAAGCCATGTTTTGCAACCAACTGAGGAGAGGAAGCCTTTTCTTGAAAGATCGCATAGTTCCTTGCTACCCAAATTCCCCAAATATGAAGGAGTGGGAGGGGTTTTACATGGGCGAGATGGGAATTAGTGGACCAAGTCTTCCATGCTTCTTCTATCGAGGGACATGTCCAACTGTGATTTTGACGTGTCATTGCTTTTGAGTGTTGCCAAACCTGGATGGAGAAAGGGCAGGAAAGGAAGAGGTGTTTTGGATTTTCTTCTCCATCCTTGCAAAGAGGGCACCAGCTTGGCCTTTCAAACTATCTTTTTTGGAGCCTGTACCAAGTTGGGATCCTTTCTGCTAGCGTACACCACATGAAAATTCTAGCCTTCAATGGACATTTTAGTTTCCAGATTCTTGCTTGCCACCACTTTGGGTCCTCTAGAAATTGGTTTGAGAAGATCTGTTGGTATCCTATTTTTGGAGTGTACTGGCCATGTTTCACATGCTCCCAAATAAATTCATTTGAATTGTGTGTAAGCCGGATATGAGAAGAACGTAGAGTTGAGATGTATTTGTTCCTGTCCTCAACCGGACATTCTAGAGTTTCAAGAGCCTGATTCCCCAACCAACCTTGAGCTAGATGTTTGTTGTGGCTAGATCTGCCACTTGGTTGAGGTGGAAGAGGCCTTTTTGCTGAAGATATAGGACCAGTTGTTCTGGAGAAGGTGGTTTTGTTAACTCCCTGGCCAAGGGTCTGCCCCTATTGGGAATTTTGTTTTGTTTCCAACTTTTCACGCCAACCCACTATGAATGAGGGGGAAGGCATTGTAGATAGCCTTCCAGATAATTGAACCATTTGGGGAATTTGAGAAAACTAAGTCTCTGATCCAATCTATCAGTGGGAGAGGTTCAATGTATTTCTGTGTAATAACTTCAGTCTAGAGGCTTTGTGTTGATATGAGTCTCCACCCTTCCTTTGCTGCTAGTGCTTTTGCAAACATTAATGAGTTTTTAATCCCCCATCCTCCTAACTCTTTTGGCTTGGCCTGGCAATCTGATTCCATTTTACCCATGGTAGGACGTTGTGCTCCATTAGAGGAAACTTTGGGTCTAAAATGGGCCTTATAAGAAAAAGCATCAATAATAAGTTCTTGTGAGTTGGAATTCAAGAACTAATATAATTCCAATAAAATGAGTCAACCATAATGGTTGAATTGACATATTTGTCATAAAAAAAACTATGTTTTTTTGTTCGTATTTTCGACATATCTCACTGTTTTTTTCAAATTTTGATCGAGAGAGCTCGTTGGATGCGGAATTTGATTCCGCATCCAACGAGCTCTCCTGATCGAAATTTGAGTAAAAACACAGGGAGATGTGTCAAAAATATGAACACAAAAAGTAGTTTTTTTCTTTTTTCCTCCTAAATTAATAAATATTATTTTATTATTTAAACTATTATTTTATTATTTTCCTTAGGAGACCCATTTTAGACCTCAAAATTCCTCTAATGCCTTTTTCCCATACCAGAGAAAATTTAAGCATATTTTTCTGGCTTTTTCCAGAATAGCTTTTAGGATCCAGGACAGTGCCATCCAATAGACTGGGATGGATTCAAGGACCGATTTTACCAATATCATCCTTCTTGCTCTTGATAGCCACCTATTGCACCATATATTAACTCTATGTTCAAGCTTTGCTAATAGCCAGTTCCAGTCCTCCTTTCTATAACAATTTGGTTTAAGTTTGAACCCTAAATATTTTAGCCCTTCATCCAAAGTGTAGTGCAGAAAGGGAAAGAGTTCCAACAACACTCTCGTGACATCCTCTTGAAGGTTGAAAGTAGTGAGAGAGGACTTTCTGGTGTTTATTTGCATTCTAGTTGCCTTACAGAAAAGAAGCATGATTTCTGATAGCTTTTCTACCTCCCTGAGGGATCCATTACAAAAAATGAGAATGTCATCTACAAAGAGGAGATGTGTGATATTTAGGTTTGGAGGCACCCTTAGTCCCTGAAAGAGACCTCTTCTTTTTGCATCCAACAGAGCTCTACTCAACCCTTCTGCAACCAGCAAAAAGAAGAGAGGGGAAAGTGGACAGCCTTTATGAAGTCCACTTTTTGAGTGAAATAAAGGTGATGCTGCACCATTGATGAGGACATCAAAAGAGGCTGTAGAAATACAAGCAAAAACCAATTTTATGAAAGCATAATTGAACCCTAGATGAGTTAGCAAGAGTCTGAAATAAATCCAGATGAATTTGTCAAAGGCCTTTGACAGTTCAATTTTTAATATTGCTCCCTTAGAATTTTTGGTTTTTGCACTGTGGAGTCCTTCCTGTGCTACCCCTATGGCCTCATGTATTTGTTTGTCCTCCAAAAATCCGAATTGCTCTTTTGAGATAATATTTGATAGGACCTTAGTCTTTGAGCAATTATTTTGTTACAACTTTGTATGTAATGTTGCAGAGGGAAATGGGTCTATAATCCTCTAAGCTTTTTGGTTTATCCATATTTGGAAGTAGGGCCAGGAAAGTTGAGTTTAGGGGGGGGGGGTGAAGGAGTCCATTTATCCTTGATTTCTCCACCAGTTTGAGAAGGTCGGGGCCAATGATATCAAAAGCAACCAGGAATAATTCCATCGTCCATCCATCAGGTCCTGGGCTTTTGTCCTTTTGAAAATTGTGCAGGGTCGCTTTAAGTTCTTCTTCCATCACTTCCTCCATCATATCTAAGTTGCTTTCCTCTGTGATGATTTCCGGAAAGAACTATGAGACTTGAATTATCTCATCTTTAGTTTCTTGTTGATCTGCTTTGAACAGATTCTCAAAGTGAGACTTCCCTAAATCAGCTAGGTCATCAAAAGAGGAGGCCATTTCATTATTTTCTTTCCTTAGTTCCCAGATGGTGTTTTGTTGTTTTCTTCTTTTTGCAAAAGCTTGGAAGAATTTGGTGTTGTTGTCCACACTCCATCTAAATAGCTTTGCTTTTTAGTCTCAAAACCTCTTCTCTCTCCTTGAGAATCTTGTTTCTATTTGCTTCCAGTGTGTGCAATCTCACCTTATTCTCTTGGGTGAGGAAGCCTCCCCCATTGAAATTCTGGAGCACTTCTAGATCTGCCACAATCTGGGTGATTTCCTAATCGTCTAATCCTTTTTTTTCCTGGCCTAGTATTTATCAATTTTTTTATGAGGAGCAAATTTTGTGCAAAATGAACAGTAGCACGCATGCCTTCAGTTGCTTGAAAGGGTTGCCAATTATTTTGAATGATTTGGAGCACCTCTTCATTTTTTAGCCAGGAAAAGCAGAGTTTGAATGGGCTAGATGGTTTCCTTGGGTTTTTTTGAATTTCCAAGAAAATGGGTAAATGGTGTGAGTCTACTCCAGAATCCACCCATTGTTTGAACATCAAATCTTTCTCTAGGAGGTTTTCTTCTGTCAGGAACCTATCCAACCATTTTGCAATCCAATCTTCCCCCATCCGTCTGTTTTTCCAAGTGGGTTTTAGCTTCTGGGGTCTAAATCCACCAGTTTTAGATTGTGGAGGATGTTTCTGAAGAAAGGGGCCAGTGTGTCCTCTCTTGTTCTAGAGCCCTAAATTTCATGAGCACCCAAAGTAAAATTCAGATCCCCTTCGACAATCAAATTTTCCTTTCGAATGAGACTGGAATTTTCCAAAGTTTCCCAGAATTCCACTCTGTTGTTATATGGTCCATATATGTTTAGGAAATTTAGTGTTATTTCAGCCTCTGCCCAATTTAACTGAACTCCTAGACCTTGGAGAGTTCCCCAAGAGTTTATGCATCGCAAAGTGGACTGATTCCATTTGATCGCTAGTCCCCCATAGTGTCCCCTAGCACTCTGGGCTATAAAGGTGTAAAAAGAATAAATTGTGGTGAGTAGCCTAGTCACTTCCATCTCTGATCCTAGCATTTCTTGTAGCAGGAGTACATCCGGTTTGTGGACCGAAAGCATTCTTTTGAGGGAAATTTTTTTTCGGGTAATTTCCAGACCCCTGCAATTTAGGGAGAGGATCTGCATTTTGTAACCCCTTTTGGGGCTTGCGCTGCTCTAAGCTCCCCGAAGAGGGTTTTTTTCCTTCCATTCACCTGATCTTTGAGAGATTTTTGCTGGGCAACTGAGAGATGTGATGGTCTTCCTCGCCCTCTTCTTTTTGTAGGAAAAGAGGGATTTGTTCCCAACCCAAGGAGGGGAGCTGATGAACCCAACAATGTAGGGATGTCCCTTGAGTTAAGATGGAAACCAATTGAGGAAGTGGAGGGATAGTTTGTAGGGCAACGAAATAGAAGGGAGCTGGTTTGCACATCTGAAGGTGAGGGAGAGGAAAGTGTGTGTGGGTGGGGGAGACAAGGGGGCTCTGGGGGTGGGAAAACAGGGTCACAAGGAGCTGAGGATGTTTCTTCCAATAAACATAAATCATCAAATTGATCTTTCAAACAGGAAAGAGGGACCATACCAGTGGAGTATTATGGAACCTCCTGAGTTTAGGCGGTGTACTCCTATGGTGCGATCACTGAAACTTGTTCCTGAAAAGGTCCTGAAGGCTGGCCTAGAGGAGCCGTTGATGGTTTCCATCCTGTGCCTTCAAGGTTTGTATCTTCCTCTTCTTCTGACGGAACCCTTGAGTCCATATGGGTCCATCTCTTCCTATTGTGAGCTGGTGACGTTGTTTGAGGGCATTGTTTTGCCACGTGTCGTATTTTGTGACACTTGTGGCATCTGAAAGGAAGCCCCTCATAATCCAACAATTGTTTCCTTATTTTTGGCCCCCAAATCAAGTTTATGTGGTCCCTTAGATTGGTTCGAATGTTCAAGGACACCAGAATTCTTGCCACCGTTCTACGCTTTGTCTGCATGAAGGAGAGATCTGCCTCTATGAAGGTTCCCAAGGCTCTTCCTATGTCGCTTAAAGAGGTTTGGTTCCAGAACTCCCATAAAATCCCTAGCGAAAAAACCCATACAAGTATCGTGTCCATCCTCTTAGTGTCCACATCGAAAACCAGATTCCATCTTTGGAGCTTGAAAGGAGTCATCCCAAAATTCCAGACTTGCCCTAGAATTTTCTCAGTATCGTCTTTTGATTTGAATTGGAAACCAAACCAGCCCTTGGCCAACGGAGTGAGTTCAGGTTCATAGCTCAGCAAATCTCCCCAATTTCTTCTGACCCAAGTTCCCATTTTCTCCTGGGTAGGGTTTCGTCCTCTGACTTTTCCTACAAGGGCAGTTTCCACCATGTCTTTTGCTTCAACAATGGAGAGATCAACCCCTACAGACTAAATTAACGGGCCCTCCACACGGGTTTAGACATTGATTCTTTCTTTTTCTGTTTTCGCTTCGCTCGATCTCTGGAAAACCTCCGACCAAGTCTTCAGATGAATTCCCCCCGCTGTATCCTGAGCCAGAATCTGGTGAGGAGCCATTGAAGTTCCCCGGCTACAAAAAAGAGGAGACGAAACCTTCCGAGTTGGGAGTAAAATCCAGATGGAAGGATGGGTAGTGTTTGTTGAAAGCGAAGAGGGTGCCCGGCCAACCCGCTTCTAGCAGATCGAGCTCATTGCGATATTCTTGTGCTGGAAAAACCCCAGAGTCCGGGATCGCGTTTGTAAAGGTTTCACTGTGTGTGATTAGGGCATCCACATCGTGCGATGATGGGTTCACTGAAAAAAGGGTAAATGGTGATCCTCCAAGCGAGTTGGCTAACTGCCTGACCACATGAAAACCTGCAGCTCCACCTTCGACTTCAGGAAACAGTTGCATAGGAGTCTCCGAAAACCTAGCTTCGGTTCCGTTTGACATCTGTTATAATCCGACTTGGACCGATGCTGGAGATGCGATCACGAAGGGTTCCAGAGCTGAGAAAATTTGGAACCCTTGCCATGGCTCCTCCGAATAGTCAAGAAGCTCCTCACCCATGACCTCTTCGCTGCTGACTCTGCGCTCCATGCTGGCAGTCAGGAAGAACCCCAAGAAAAATAGTAAAAAACTGGGAAAATTACCCTCATTTACCTGATAGTGACCTTTATTGTCCCCGGGGGGCTTACTTCAGGACCTCCTCATTTCATCGCAGACCGAAAAACCGCAGACCGACCCACCCTTAAAGTCGTTTATTATATCACTTCAAACATATAACTTACTCTATAGTTTTTTATTTAAAAAAAAATATCAAAAATAGATAATAAATTGAAAAACAAAAGCTATCTTTTATCTTTTAGATAATAAAAAAATTAATAAAATATTATATTTATTATAAAAATATAATTAATTTACATATCATATATCATTTAAAACATGTAACCATTTTTATACTCTTTAAAGCAAGAATTAAAAATATTAAGTAACGAATTGACAAATGAAACCCACACGAGTTATTTCTCCTCTCTTCTTTAAAATTAAACTAACACAAGTTGTTTCTTTTAAATCTTTTATGAGATCAAACTAATAGAAACCAACACAAGTTGTTTCTCCCATCAAACTATAATTACTATACAAGTTGGGTTATAAAGCTTTGTACATATATTGGGATTCCAACCGCCCTTGTGGAGAAGGGATTCAAAAGGTACCTACTACTATTTGGAAGGACTAAATAATTATTAACCTAAGTTGTGGTACTTAAGGGTGGATTATAATTATGTAGGAAAATGGTGAATATATCCAAAAATAAATATGTAGCAAAATGGTGAATAAATCTGAAAATAAATAAATTTATAATATAATAAGCTTGAAGTTAAATTAATTAAATTATATGCTTGTGGGGGTAGAGCAAGTGGTAAAGTGGAATTGTTGAAATTGGTTGTCATTGAAAGGTCTTGTGTTCAAATCCTTCCAAACTTACCCGTGCGTCATGGTTCCCTTGAACCCCATATTACGCGAGTACCAACTCGTCCCTTGCCGATTTCCCTAATTACAAAAAAAAAAATTAAATTATAATATTAGTTATAAAAATATTATTAACTCAAAAATTTTAGCTTTTTGTCTCATAGTTGTATTAAAATTAAAACAAATCATAACATTAAACATAGACATAGTTAAGTTATGGATAGCAGATTTCTATCTTGAGAATCCATCATTGTCGGATGGTGGTAGTACGATTCATGATAGTTCCCTATTTAGGAATTCATAGGTTATGAGTATGAAAATGTGTAAAGTATACTTTTATCCTATGAAATTATAAAAGTAATACATATTAAAATGACTCTTTTGATGGTACTTGGTCACGGTGGAAACTAGAGATCATTTTAAAGAATTTATAAATTTTTTTTAAGTTAATAAGTATAGAGGTGGGTATTTTTACAAGGCGATGGTTGGTTTTTGTGGATCATCATTTTCATTGATATTTATAATTATTTATTGAAGGGTTCTATTTTCATAGGAATTTAGGATTTTCATTGGATTATTGAGTATGAAATGTTGGATGAAGATTGAGGATTTTACTAGATTTTTTATCTTTTTTTTCTAAGTTGTGATTCAAAAGTCTAAAAAACACTTTAGATAGAGACATGGGTGTTTAAAGGCCATGTTGGAACAATTTCAACTTGAGATTTTTTTTCTAAGGATGGGTTATGTATATCCATCTCAAGGGTTTGATTCCTTGGAGATCCCAAAGATTATGGATGTTTCATTTTTTTATCAAGTTCTAAAACCCAAGAGGAAGGGGACATTATAAAGCTTCCATTAAGAGATGTCAACATAGTTATAATATAGTTCACTATATCACTCTGATACAACATAGGGAGTGAATTGAAGCCTTGAAAATTCTTTGAAATGCTTATGGAGAGAAGCTAAAATAGTGGAATTAGTTTTTAGCATAGGTTGAACTTACATAGTTGACATAGTTGTTTCCATGAAAGTTTGTATGTGCGAGAAATTCAAGAGTATTTGTAGACTTGATTGACCTATTGATAGATATGCAAAGGAGTGGTGATGCAAAGGCAATTGTGTAATATATGGAGTAGGTACATGCTTAGGTCTTGGACATATTGAAGAAGAAATGTGTGAAGTATAAAGTTCATGGTGTTGTGTGATGAGGGTATAATTCATTTGAAGTTAGATATTTGGTCATGGTGCATTTGAGGAAGGACCACTCTCATGAGGAAACTTACATGAAGTTGAAAGTTAAGGAGGCGAGACTACGAAGGATCAAGGAGGAATTTGGTAACATTACATATGAGGTTTCAAGGTTCTAAAATAGTTCAATATATCAACCATATTCAATGGTGTATATTTACATGAGTGTAGAGAAGAGAAGATCATTGTAGAAGACAAAACAACGAAGGAGGAAAGCACAAAGGCCTATGGATGAAGGTGGGAGGAAGCAATTTCTAATGAAGAAATACACCAAAAAAAATTAAGGTTTAGATGAAAGTTCCAAGTACAATTAGTACATTGTAACATGAAGATACATACCAGGCAAAGGTAGAACTTGGATTTTTTAATTCAAGCACCAAATAATTAACAAGGTGAAGAGTACTGTTGTAGAAGAAAACGAAGAATTAATGAGAGGATGTGGTTTTCTAGGTAAATTGATGCAAAAGCATCCTTTGTCCCGTCCCCAACCCTCCGACCGGCAAAGAGGACGCGACCATGGCGCAAACCATCCGGGCTAAGAGCCCCATGAACATGTGATTTCATAAAAATTACTGAAATGCTGGAATAAAATGCTAAAACAGAATGCTGATAACAAGATGCATTGAAGTAGAACATACACAGTTGCAAATATTTATCATACGCAGCGGAAACAACACACATTCATACAACATTCATTCAACATGTTCATCATAATCATTAACAGAAATATGGTTGCAGAAGTAAAATAGGCAAGATTACTTATCTTATGAAGAAGTTAATCTGCAACCAGCTATGTCGCTGCAACGTTCCACCCAACCATAGGCCAGCGTGCTCCTTAATCTCTCAGCAGCGCTGCCACCCCCGAGCTAGGCATGATTCTCCAAGGAATAAGGGAACAAGCAGGCTTACACATAGCCAAGGACACACAAAACACAACCAAGCCAACACAGTTAGGTTTATCAGGCCATCAAGGAGCTGGGAAAGGCTAAATGCTAAGCTGGTGAGCTCATTGCAGAGCTAGGAACACCTACACCAGAACTAGCCTGAATTCTAAGACACCCACACACACCCAACACAAGGAATCAGTCCCTTATCTACTACATAGTCCCTCAAGCCCTGCATTCCCTTCCAGTGTTATTCAAGGGTTGTGGAGAAGAAAGCCAGCCCTCTAGCTCTATCTGTGTGGTTTCCAGCCACCAGGTTTATCAAGCAAACCAAGCCCCCATCCTTGCCCCCTACACGGTCCGAAGACCAACCATTGCACGTAGGCAATTAATCAGCTGTCACAGCTTAAACAGGGAAAACAAATTCTTGGGTCGTTCTTGGCCCTATCGTGGCCAAAACGACTCCCAAACGAATTACAACAGTCTCCAATGTAACAGCAAACACAACTCACGACATGGGGAAGCAACAGTCCCAAAACGTATCAGCATACACTACCAACAAACATGGGGAAAACAACAGTCCCAAACGTAATCAGTGAGCACAGCTCACAACATGGGGAAAATGACTCCAAACAGTCTGTGCGTGAGGGAAATTTGCACCAGACTCCAAAATACAGAGGACAACACATATGCACGAGCCACAAATCAGTGGGGTAAACTTACACACATTCCCTGAACGTGAAATGGCTTTCCATAAGAGAAAATCGTGAGTGATAGTGCCAAGTGGCTCCCAGCTTGCTGTGTAAGTAGCAACAACGCAGAACTCACAAATCGGCCTGTGAGGAATGGATACGGCCACACCATCCGCAAATCCGTGGAGGAAGAACTGCGTGGGCAAAACCGGGAAGCTCTTGTGCGTGGAGGTGAACAGATAAGGCAAGAATGGTGTCCCTCTAATGCGTGGAAAACAACCAGACTCTCGTGAGGCATGAACAACAATGGAGATCGCACGAGTAGGGAGTGCAGTCGTGAGTTTTCTGGAGAGATGGAGGTGGTTTTCTTTTGCCATTGTGAAGTCAACCGTGGGTGGAGTGTGCGTGTAGGCATGGACTGACAGTCCTGCCACCCCACTCCCAAAAACAATAACTGCCTCAACCACCAGCAACAATTCTCAATTGTGGTGGTTGGATAAAACAAAGGAAGGTGACACATGGGTTTTCTCATGGCTCAAGATTTGGCAATTTCCCCACCCTTATCCTTGTGAAAATCATGCCCCTTCTCAATTTAGTTGCCGCGAGCGTAGCTGGTCGGGTTCATTCAATTAAATATGCATATGTACATGATGACAAAACTTAATATCTATGCCGCATGCCCCGATACACCATCGGTGACAAATTTCAACCTGAAACATAGCATAACCAATCAATGGTGGGGCCTTGGCCTTGAGCTCCACACCATGATCATTTACAATATATACATCATATACATCTAATGCAACGGGGTCAAAACCGGGGTGTGACATCCTTGAAAAGTTTAAGTATGCATGGTTTGTGCAATATGATTCCAAATAGCATAAGAAAGTGTCAAGAAAGATATTCACCAATTGATAATTTTATCTATAAAAATTTGCCAATTTTTTACATAATATATGCTTAGATTAGTATTCAACAAAGATTACAACTTTTAATAATAAAATATATATGTTTTCAATGGGATATTCACGTACAGATCTATATGCATGATTGTTTAGTACTAAAATAGTTTCCTATATAAAGTATAATGTTTGAATCTTTAAAAATACCTTGCTTACATACTATAGGAGGAAAGAGAAGCAACTTAAAGGCAAACAAAGAATTTGTGGAAAACTAAACAATCATATGAATAATGTTAAACAGGATTGTAGCCATAAGGGTATGTTAGCAAACCCTATCTAGTCACTAGAGAGTGATAATGTTTTAAAGAGTCATCCTAGAGCCAAGAACTAACTAGAGCTTCAAGAAGCACTTCTTGTAATATGTGTAAATACTTTTGATAAGAAAGTTGAAAGGTTACATAAGCATAGATCTATCTTAAATCTGAACCTATCAAGCACTTAAAAAAATCCAATTTATAAGTTAACATGATTTTTGTTTGTTTGTTAAAGTTAACGTAGCAAATGTTACAACATCTTCCCTTACAACATCTCCCCATAAACCAAAGGAAGAAGTTATGAAGAAGGTGAAGTGACATGGAAGCATGCAAGAGTTTTGTGGAAGTTGAACCATTATCCCAAGAATGTTAAACATGATTGTAGGCATGAGAGCAACTTAGCCCATCCATGGCCAATCACTAGATATTGCTAAATAGGATTGTAGCCATGAGAGCAGGTTAGCCAATCCATGGGTAACCAGCATAGATTGCTACTGTTTCCGAGATTCATACTAGAGCATATGATGGTTTTTAAAGTTTGATTCTTCTAATTCATCATAACAACGAAAATCTCATTGTCAATTCATGATTGAACACTACACGTCTACAACTATAAGAATATACAATGACGGATTTGTGCAGGTCGCTGTGCATATGCCCACAGATTTTTCTTCTTCTTTGTTGTTTCTTAGTATGGCCAGACATCACTATCTAGTGTTGCAGTCATGATAAAAACCTCTTTTTCTTAACGCGTCATGACGCACTACAATTTCCACAAGATTTCTTCGTCGATTCTTTCAACTGCTGGACTCCTTGACACAAGTTTTTCTGTAATGCAATTGAATGCTGCTGGGTCCATCTTGACTTCTTCTTACCGTTTGCAAATGTTGCTGTTGCTGTTGCTGTCATATGAGACTGTACCTCCTTATCTGTGCTGATTATCATACCGCCGTTGACTGCAGAGGGCTGCACCGAATTTTCAGTGTCCTTCACATATTTGTCATCAATATGCTCGACCAGTTGACCAGTGCAACAAACAATTGATTTTTGAATCCCTGAATATTCTTGTTGCACATGCAACACTGTAGACCTTCTACTTTTTTCACTTGCTTCATGATGGCCGAGTACACGAATCTACCATCTACCTGGACATATATATGAATTGCATATTTGAAATACTATCTCATTGAGCATTGTCAAGCATTTTATGGACGGTATAATTCTGTCAATGTTGATTATGGTGTCTTGTTTGGTAGGGACATAGACTGAGACACCATTTTAGTGGACATTTTCCAGCATTTTGGAGATGATGTAAACTTGTTATAATGATTATGGTGTGGGATTGTTTGTTGGATATCAAGTGGATTGAGATCCCAATTGCCGTAGCAAGTTGGTTATTGATCTTTTTGATTATGTAGTTTCAGATTAGCTGTTTGCTGCCTACCAGCTTTTGCATTAAAGCTTGTTCAGCAAGCTGGTTATTGATCGTCTTTGATTATGGTGTATGATTCATTGATTATGGTGTATGATCCATTGAATGAGATACTATTTCATAAAAACATTTTTCAAAATTTTGTTGTTGGTGTAAATTTATAAATAATGATAATGAGATACTATTTCATAAAAACATTTTTCAAAATTTTGTTATTGGTGTAAATTTATAAATATTGATAATTATGGTGTTTGATTTGGTAGAGACATTGAATGAGAAACGACAAAATACTGCCAACTCAGATAATTATGGTGTTTGATCAGGTATAGACATTGAATAAAAAACAACAAATACTTCCCACTCAGATAATTATGATGTTTGATCCTGATGTTTGATCTTGAAGAGACATTGAATAAAAAACAACAAATACTGCCCATTCAAAATTGAAACAAATAAAAGCAAAGAATCAACCATGAAAACTAACCCACCTAATTTCTAATTAGGTATATATCCCATATGACAGATGGTTATTCTCACCCAAATCCTATATACAATAATCCACCACCAATACGGTGAATCCATATCTGAGCAATGTGCAATCCACCACCAATACAGTCAATTCATATATGCGCAGTGTGCAAAAGTTGAGGGCCAATTTACCTAATCCAGAAATGGATAATGCATATTTCTCTAAGTATGATACTATGAAGAGAGGAGTAAATACAGAGGTTCATATTACACCATGTCGACGTCATTGTCCCCAATATATACAGTATAATGAACATATATACAAACAGTGTTTTCAATTGCAAATATATTAAGTGTGTACTGGTCCATGAATATATGCCATGTGTATTTACAGTAGCTTGAACAGTTTGAACATGTTATCAAGATTTATTATTTTTTTTTGGTAAAAAATTGATGCAAATTGTACATATAAATGGTTGAGATGTATAATCCTATGTTTGAAAAATACACTTTAAACTATGAAAAAATGTAATTTAACTATAAACTAACAAATTAAGATTAAAAAAAAGTTAAACATAGAAATGAAAGAATTGAAGTACTCAAACCTATTTTACTATGTTTCTTTTCTTAATTCATGAATTGAAAGGCCAAGGAAAGAGAAAATGATCAATTTATCTTTGAACTCTTGTTCCAAAGAATACACTAAACTATCCTTTCTTATCTAGGAAACTTTTATAAAAAACCATTTTACATATTAGTTGTTAAGCAATAATAACTTGTTGCACTAAAGAGGTGCATTATACACCTCACTAGAGGAGAGATGTGTAACTAGTTCTGTGTTCATCCTAGAGTTGACAGATGTGTAACTTGTTCTGTGTTCATCCTAGAGTTGACAGATGTGTAACTTGTTCTGTGTTCATCCTAGAGTTGAGAGGTATCTTTTATAAAAAATAATAAAAAATTATTAAAAATAACATGTAGGCTTAAATTAAATTTAAATTATTTAGAATTGTGCATATATATAACAACATAAATTAGATAAACTAAAACCATAAACATAAGTCTTGGTGACGAAGGCACCTTATAATGGAGTTTTTTGCAAAACCTCCCCATAAAATGTCTCCTTTGTCTATTTATAGAAAATACAGGAAGGTGAAGGATTTATTGAAGGTTTTATTATCCTTGCTCTTGAATGGAAAGCACACACCAATGCACTACCACATACGAAGCATAGGTGTGTAAAAATATTATATGCAACGGTGTCGTAAATTAAAAAAACGTGTTTGTTTTTATATCTGCCTAGACCTTCCAAGGTTTCTACCCTGACATAATGCATTGGGGCATTACAACATGAAACACATTAACTCATGTCATACCTTTTTTTGTTTAGAAACTATATATCTAAATGTTGCGATGCATATAGAAAAATCCATCGGTGCCCAATAATTCCTACTGAGCACTAGTGCATCACAAAAACATGAAGCACCAAAGTATGATAAATATTTAATAATAAAATATATGAATGAGTATGATCCATGTTTTTTTGTTTGATACTATTTAAAAACCAGCCGATGCATTTGACATTGTGATACTCACCAGGGCACATATGGATATTGCACACCTTTAGGTTTGCCAATGGACAAAAAAATAGTTTGATATTTTTTTAAACCTCCAAAAAATACCTAGTGTGCTATGATTGGATAACCACACCAAGGTGTCTTCACCAATTGTGCATAGCTCTAGTGCTTTTTATAATAACTTAACAATGCGCTTGTTGGAAAAATGAGCATTGGTGCGAAATACAGTTGACCACATTATGCTAGGGTAGAAAAAAAATTATCGATTGGTAATTTTATTTTAACAATTCATTTCAATGCTTGAGAACACATAAGCACCGGTGCATAGCAGCATTGTATGATTGTCTCATCGTCAATGTTGCATTGTTGCCAGATTCCTCCCATCCTTCCATTTCTTCAATTCACAAGTGAATTGGGAGCATTTTTGCAAAATGCTTCAAGATATTCATTTTTTTGTGTGTACATGGCCCACACATGGCCACAACACTCCTCATTAGCCAACAAGAGAGAAGTTAAAGTGTTTCTTACCTACTCATCTAGAATTTTAGCAAAATAAAAATTTGAAATTTACCTATAATTTGCCATATTTTGATTTTTTTTAAATCTCATACGATGCGTTTGAGTTGTTTGTATTGCATTAAACAAATTGATGCACCATGTTAATGAATAGCATGTACCGTGAATGGTTTGATTTTTTCTGCAATTTACCCCTACTAATAGTGCATTAATATCTAACAAGTGCATCATTGACACCAATGTGGTGAAAATACATGCATTCAGCTAGAGTGCTTTGTAATATATGGAAGCACTGGTATCTGTGTGTCTTATTATTATAGACGTACCAATCAAACAAAAATCTATAAATAACACTTTTTTATTCATGTTCTTTATAATGTACATAAACACCATACATAATGTTCCAAACTACAAAATATGCATTGGATAAAAATAAAAATGAACATTAGTGCCATGTTCTCTCGATGTGCTTAAGAATATTAGGAAACATCATTAACAATGTTGAATAATATTAAAAATGCATCAGCAACGCATACAAATTTTACCACGCCCTTTCTTTTAGCGGTGCACATTATAGTATACTTAGGCATCGATTACAATTATTTTGGATATGATAAGTGCACTTAAAAAAAAAAATTACAACATGTTATGGGATTTTGTTGTATTTAATAATATCTTGAAGCATTGATAATGGTGTTTAGGGATATTACAATCACACTGAAAAAACCTAGAAATTATATACGAACATTTTGATGGGAGGTGTGTTGTTTAATCTATGCACACTGTTTGCCATGCATCTATCTATTATTAATGCATCGTTCATAATTTTTTAAAATAGTCTGATTATGTCAGTATTTTTTTCAATGTAGGGATGCACCATCCCAGTGCATCCACAGGTTTTAAGGGAACTGGCAATGCTTAGATTCTAGAAAGAGTGGTGTGCCTTAATAGCATCACACCAACTACAACTTAAAAGCATTGTATTATGGTAATGGAACGACTCATTTTCCGTATCACCGTGTATAGCACTTTTATTTTAATGAAGCATCACTATCGGTGTGTTGTATTTCTTGCAAAGCATTGAAGTTACCAATGTGCCTAATTATGAGAGCACTGATAACAAATGTTAAAATTCCACACACCATTAACAATGCGGTATAATTTTTTATGTACTTTATGCTAATAAGCATTGTTGCACCAGTACGATGCTCTTATTTTATTAAAGGACCGCTATTGGTGCATAATATTTTTTTGAAGCACTAATGTTACTAGTTTTCCTAATTATGAGAGCAATGATAACAAATATTAAAATTCCACACACTAGGAATGATGTGGTATAGCTTTTATGTCACACCATGTATGGTTCTCTTCACGTTAATAAGCATAAGAAACTATGCTTTATAGTTTTAATTGCACAACAATAGTATTAAATAGCATTTTGGAAAAAAAAAATCAATCATTAATAAATAAAAATTGCCATTCAATATATTTTTTATGTTATTGTGTTTGTGTGCATGTGTATGTGCTAAGTGAAATTTGTATCTGGATTAAATAGAGTAGTGACGATAGCAGAAACAATAGTCTGACTTGTACGACTTTGTATGGGAGTGGGAGGCCTAAGAGAGGGAAATGGGTTTGTTGGCCTCCTCAAGTTCTTTTAGGATGCTGCATCCCTTAGGGTGAACTCATGCTTATTTATATGCAATTGATATGAAGCTAGGATCATGTGAGGTATTCATTTAGGGTCAATCCCAATCTACGGTTCTGACCCATAGGGGAGGACATATATCTGATTATCAGTCTATCAAGGAGATGGGAGGTTTTTCCCTATTCCCCCAATCTCCCACTTGGCATTACAAGACAGAAATAGCTTGCATATGTTCAAGGTTTCTAGTGATCAGTTGTATGTTTCTGCATTCGATGTAGAGGATGTTAGGTGCCTCTCTCTTATGGTCATAATAGTGTCCCACTACACCTCAAATGGGAAATGCATTAGCTTCCATCTATTCTACTATGTACATTCTTTAGTGTAGAGACATGGATTGATTATACAATCTACCATTTATTTTGCTACAATTTTGTTTAACTTTGGACCACTGTTGTTCTACTTTTTATGGGAGCACGGGGTTCCCATTTGGTCCATAGTTATTTTGTTTATATTGAAAGGTTTTTTGTTACTATTCATTCATTTGACCACCTACCTCCTAGGTCGAGGGAACATATGCACATGTGGTGGTAGATGATTCCTAAGAGGGACCAACCAAACTTCCCTTGTAGGATCAATCCAGATGTACTATAGATGCTTGACAATGTGGTTGATCACATGGATCTTGTGGAGTACCCATATGTAGGGCTAAACTGGAAAGGATGTGTGAGCATCCAATTTACCTAGGATGTGTCACCAAATTATATGGATAATGTTAGTGCCGTGTTTTGATTAATCTAGTTGCATTTTTTGTCTTATTTAATGCACATGTAATTTATTGTAATATTTTCTTTAAAATTTCTAATTCTTTATAAAATTGTCTAATTATTGTTGTCTACTATTTTGCAAATATTGGCATGTATGTTGGGGAGTTTCCTCCCCAAATTGATCAGTATATGATTGAGTTCGAATAGATATATGGCCTATGATGTAGGATAGATCATAGATTCCTCCAATATATGTTGGATTAGTTATTTGGATTATTGACTCGACAAGGAGTGTCCCTATTCAAGTTGTTTGGATCATGGATTACCCTAAGTGTGCAGCTATATGAGCTATCCTTACCTATGATATGATGATATCAATGTGCTGCATATTTTCAGTGCATCTATTATACTTGAGAGGAGGAGGTATTATCCACCTCCCTCGCCACCTCCTCCTCTACTTCCACAATCCAATCAACCACCCTCATCTCCTCACCGATCCAACTAATCACCCTCTACTCCTCCACAACATGAGAAACCACCCTCTTCTCCTCCACAATCCAAATGACTATCCTATCCTCTTCCACATGCTAACCAACCACCCTCTCCTATTCCATAACCCAAGCAATCACCCTCTCCCCCTCCATAGGCTAATTGGCCACCCTCCTCTCCTTAGCATTTTGACTAACCAACTACAACACCCACTCTGATCACTAGAACTATAAAAAAAATGGTTGCATCAAGTGGTATAGGTTGCAGTGAAAATATTTACTAGTTGCTTCATTCTACATTTTTATATGGTGGAGGACTAACGCTTCTAGCTCTAGTGGTGAAGGTTTTGATGCCTCTAGCTTAAGTGGTGGACTAACTGTCTCATTGCAATTGTTGATTACATGTATATATCTGATTGCTACAACGTATCTTTTTCATCACTAGAACTATAAAAAAAATGGTTGCATCAAGTGGTATAGGTTGTAGTGAAAATATTTACTAGTTGCTTCATTCTACATTTTTATATGGTGGAGGACTAACGCCTCTAGCTCTAGTGGTGAAGGTTTTGATGCCTCTAGCTTAAGTGGTGGACTGACTGTCTCATTGCAATTGTTGATTACATGTATATATTTGATTGCTACAATGTATATTTTTCATTTATATTTGACTTGGGATGTATATTTGACACATACGCACATGCACATATAGTTTTGATATTATTGTTTATATATATTTTGCATTTTTCATATCATGTTTATGTTGATGCCATTTATATGTATTTATATGTCTTTTCATGTCATGTTTATGTTGTTTGATTTATAAAATGTATTGTATATATTAGTGATAAAAAATAGAGATACGATATATGGTTTAGATTAATAAAAATCATCTAATTTCATATTTCTATGGTAATCATTTAATGTCATGATATAATGTTCAACACCTACTAAAATTTGTTGTGTAAGAAAATGCAATATGTTTCAATCAATGATTTCCTAATTTGATCGATATTTGAAATCTATTTTTGGATTAAAATGTTTCTTTTTAATTTATTTTTCTTAACTATTTTTATTAAATTTTTCGTTATTTTTTTAACATTTAAAATTATTATAGTTAAATTTAACAAAATAATTATTCCTCCACTTTTTTATTTTTTTCTGCGTAAATATCCCATGGTAAGCCTCTACTAGCATTTCGTTTGATTTTGAGCATGGTACCGAGGGTAAACCCTATATGTTTTAGGGCACAAGGACAACCAACAATAGGGCCCAAATTCGTTCCAAGAATATACTCATTATGAGCTCAACATGTCACTTTCACGAATAGAACTTGAGTGGGGAGGATAACACCTCATCCCATAACCACTCAAGCTATGGAGGTGCGCGTGCGCGCGCACACACACACATACACACACACACACACACTTATCTATATTTTTCATTTATTTTTATATATAGTCCCATTAGATACCTAATTTAGATTACTTTAAAATATAATCCCATTTTTCTTCTAAGAAAAATATCATGAAAAGTTCCTAAAAATTCATAGCCATTGTTCCCAACAATTTTAATCATTGGATATCTAATATCACTTAAGCACCGCCCTAGATAGCAATAATTAGGTTTTCCAAGAAATTATCCTTCATTGTGAGCTTAATAATCTTGCACTTCTTAAACAAGATATGGTACCTCCATTTGTATTGAAACTCTAATGTTGGATATTATAAATAAATCGACAATTTTGCTTAGTTTGTGGTTAATGAAATTATGTCTACTACCATAATCAATCAACATTGTTAAAAAAAATATTGGTATATCCTTTCACCTTGAGAGTTTGTGGAGTTATAATGAAGCCAAAACATAAGAATATATGTTAGAATAGTCTCTTCTAGTACTTTTGAATATATATTTTTTAACAAAAACTAAGAAAAATATGTATTAAATGGGCTATGCACATCCATTCGGAACAAAGGTTGCTTGAGTCTAGTACTTTTAGTCAGAAGAACTGAAACAAAATAGAGCCAAAAGTAAGGCCATCTAGGGCAGATGGGGTTATTAATGTTCTTTAAATTTACAGTAGTGGAGTATACTTTGATGAATTGCTTATTCAAGATTTTGCAGAAAAACATGATCAAACCAATTTAATTTAGTCTCCGAACTGATCAACTGGGTGAAAGTGTCTTTCTTAATCCTCCGAACTACTTGTGCTGGTTTATCTTGAACTTGATTTCCTTGTTCCAAAAGCAATGAATTTTTATCCTCTGGCTATCTACGATTACGTGCTCCTCTACTAGTCCTCCATATCGATATCAAGTTGTCTTGATAATTTCCAGTCCCCGTTGAATAAAGGTTGTTGCATGTTCTCTGTCTTTCATGCTGCTTACTGAAATTCCCTACATTTCCAGGATAGCCCCTTTCCCTCTCAGTTCAATCGTTCTCTCCACTCAAATTTAATTTCTGCACATTCTTTTCCTCTTTGGAATGATTCTCCCATTCCCTTTTAGACAAAGATATAATACAACATAAATTTTTTCCCCAATTCAGAGTCATCGCATAGGCAGATAGAGAACCTAAGACGTGGTTCCTAAATTCATGATGATTACGTGAAGAGGGTGCAGAGAGCATTGGAGTGAGGTAGAGAGACCACGCGTTCAACTGAAATCTATTGGGACTACTGATAAATGACAAAGAAATATACAAATTGTTGAAGCCAATTCGAGTTGGGAAGGAGCTACGTGACCTGCCAAAGAATCGCTGAGTGTGTAAGGCATTCTCTTTATATTTTGAAGAGTAAACCATGCCATGTCCTGGCTTACTGCAAAAAAACCAATTTTGATTCTTAGGGGATATGTTTGTAGCTTGTCTCTTCTCCATTTAAAATTATTGAACCTTGTGAGAGAGAGCCCCCCTTGTTTTCCATTGTGTCTGCTTTGGCATTGTTTTCTCTTAAAATATGGTAGTATTCTGTACGCTCAGGGAGATGAAGATGTTGGATCCTACTGTGCATCCTTCTACATTTAATGGATCCTGTAGGATATCCTGTTCTCATTTTGACGATCACTTGGTGAGAATCCGCCAAGATTATCATCCTAGTGATGGATTTTGCATCTACCATCTCCAACCCTTGTAGTTTTGCATCTACCATCTCCAACCCTTGTAGTAGAGCTAGCCACTCAGCCTCATTATTAGTCTTTCTCCCCAGTCCCCAGGCAAAATAATTGATTATTTGTCCTCTTGGATTCAGAATAAAACTCCCTGCACCTTCCTTCCCTGGGTTTCCTTTTGAGAAACCATCAAAGAATAAAGAGTAGGAGTTCTGATCTTTAATCCATCGAGAGAGATCATCATAGTTTTTTCTTATTTCCCATGGCTTCCTGCTGTTGTAGTTTTTGGATTGAGGGGAACTCCTTTGGAAGAAAATGCTACACCACTTGAATACCTGTGCTGGGATATCTTCTGCATCTGGAAACCCCATTCCTCTAGTCGCTAATTTTTTAGCAGTCGTCCCAATAATCTTTGCTGTTATCCGATTGATATTAACCTTATCTCCCTTGAATATTTATCTATTCCTTGCCAACCAAATCTGCCAACATACGTTCTTAGGAATGACATTCCACAACTACCTTATAATGGTTTTTTTTTGTAGATTCCCTGGAAAAAGACTGTTCCAGACTATTAAAAGTTGTTTAAGGGAGTCTGGAGGTTTGAAAAAGACACAAACGTTATGTAAGATAGCCCTCCAAATTTGTATAGTGACTTTGCATTGGAGAAAGAGGTGCATGGCAATTTCCAAGTCTTCTTTACAAAGGGCACATCTGGAGGGGCCTTCTATACCTATTTTGGTAAGATTGCCTGCTGTTAGAAGTTTGTTGTGCATAAGTAGCCATATAAAATAGTTGACTTTTGGAATACAGTCTGGATTCCAAAACTTCTTCCAGAGATTTGTTGAAGCAGTAACCAAATTTGTTTGGAGTAGTTTGTATCCCTCTTTAACTGTATAAATACCATTACTGCCCCACCCAATGGAGTCTTTAGATCTTTGATTGATGGGGGCCATACCATGGAGGAGGGGAAGCAAGAGATCAAAAGCTTGTTTCAGATGATCAGGAGGTTGCAACAACTTCTAGCCAGTCCATTTTCCTTTCCTATCCCAGCTTGATAGATCATAAAGAGTAACGAAACCATTACCAATTTCCCAATTGGAGAGGTCCTCCATGTGAGGGAGAGAAGAGATGGGGGGTTACCAAGAATTCTATCACCTAAGACATGGTTCTTGAATTCATGATGATTACGTGAAGAGGGTGCAGAGAGCATTGGAGTGAGGCAGAGATTCCACGTGTTTAGCTGAAATCTATTGGGACTACTGATAAATGGCAGAGAAATATACAAATTGTTGAAGCCAATTCGAGCTGGGAAGGAGCTACATGACTTGCCAGGGAATCGCTGAGTGTGTAAGGCATTCTCTTTATATTTTGAAGAGTAAACCATGTCCTGGCTTACTACAAGAAAACCAATTTTGATTCTTAGGGGATATGTTTGTATCTTGTTTCTTCTCCATTTAAAATTATTGAGCCTTGTGAGAGAGAGGCCCCCTTGTTTTCCATTGTGTCTGCTTTGGCATTGTTTTCTCTTAAAATATGGTAGTATTCGGTACTCTCAGGGAGATGAAGATGTTGGATCCTGCTGTGCATCCTTCTGCATTTAATGGATCCCTTAGGATAGCCTGTTCTCATTTTGAGGATCACTTAGCGAGAATCCCCCAAGATTATCAGCCTAGTGATGGATTTTGCATCTATCATCTCCAACCCTTGTAGTAGAGCCAACAACTCAGCCTCATTATTAGTCTTGATCCCCAGTCCCTAGGCAAAAGAATTGTTTATTTGTCCTCTTGGATTCAGAATAACACCCCCTGCACCTGCCTTCCCTGGGTTTCCTTTTGAGGCACCATCAAAGAATAAAGAGTAGGATTTCTGATCTTTAATCCATCGAGAGATATCATCATAGTTTTTTCTTATTTCCCATGGCTGCCTGCTGTTGTATTTTTTGGACTGAGGGGAACTCCTCTGGAAGAAAATGCTGCACCACTTGAATACCTGTGTTGGGATTTCTTCTGCATCTGGAAATCCCATTCCTTTAGTCGCTAATTTTTCATCTGTCATCCCAATAATCTTTGTTGCTATCTGATTGATATTAACCTTATCTCCCTTGAATATTTATCTATTCCTTGCCAACCAAATCTGCCAACATATGTTCTTAGGAATGACATTCCACAACCACCTTAGAATGGGGTTTTTTATGAGATTCCTTGGAAAAAGACTGTTCCAGACTATTAAAAGTTGTTTAAGGGATTCTGGAGTTTTGAAAAAGACAAAAACATTATGCAAGATAGCTCTCCAAATTTGTATAGTGACTTTGCATTGGAGAAAGAGGTGTGTGGGAGTTTCCAAGTCTTCTTTACAAAGGGCACATCTGGAGGGGCCTTCTATACCTCTTTTGGTAAGATTGCCTGCCGTTAGAAGTTTGTTGTGCATTAGCAGCCATATAAAATAGTTGACTTTTGGAATACAGTCTGGATTCCAAACCTTCTTCCAAAGATTTGTTGAAGCGGTAACCAAATTTGTTTGGAGCAGTTTGTATCCCTCTTTAACTGTATAAATACCATTACTGCCCCACCCAATGGATTCTTTAGAGATTTTACTAATGGGGGCCATATTGTGGAGGAGGGGAAGCAAGAGATCAACAATTTTTTTTCAGATGATCAGGAGGTTGCAGCAACTTCCAACCAATCCATTTTCCTTTCCTATCCCATCTTGATAGATCATAAAGAGTAACGAAACCATTACCAATTGCCCAATTGGAGAGGTCCTCCATGTGAGGGAGAGAAGAGATGGGGGGGTTACCAAGAATTCTATCACCCCAAACCTTGATCTTCTTACCATTACCTGGAACCTAATAGAATTCAGATTGAATTAATTTTAGAGACGATTTGCATAGCTACTAGATTGATGTGCCTTTCCCATCCCAAGGATGACAAAGAATTGTGGAACGTGGCTTCCTTATATATTTTTTCCTGATAACCTTTTCCACCAATCCCTACTTCTAGAAACCATTCTCCAAACCAGCTTAGCTCCTAGCGCTTTATTCATCTGCTCCGGATATCTAATGCCCAATCCCCCATTTAATTTTGGGGTATTAACCACATCTCATTTAACGATGTGGAATTTTTTAGATTGAACTTTGCCTCCCTCCCAGAGGAAATTTCTTATTTACATACTTATGTTGTTTGTGATATTCTTTGGGGATAGTACCATTGAGCTAATGTATATGGGGTAGGCGGACATAATTGACTATATGAGAGTGGCTTTCCCTGCAATATTGAGCCAGTGCGTACCAAGAGAGAGAACCTTGTTTTTTATTTTTTGTATTACTAGTCTCCACATGGCCAATGAGAAATATTTTTTAGTGATTGGTATTCCCAAGTAGTTGAAGGGCGTCCAGTCTAGATTGACTTTAATGTTGAGGATTTGAGAGATATCTCTAAGGGTTGACATTGCTGTGCCACCCATAGATTTGGAATTTATCCAACTTCGCCTTGCTTCCTGAGGAAAGAAGGAAAATATTGAGAGGCTGATGGAAACTCCTAGCTATCTGAGTGGATGCCCTTCCCAACAAGATGGAATCATCAGTGAAGAGTGCATGATTGATGGGACGAATCCCTGTTTTGAAGGAGAGAATAGGAATCATTCCTTCCTCAAGCTGTTTGTTAAGTCTTATGCTCATAGAATCTGCCACTAAAATGTACAGAAACAAGGATAGAGGGTAGCCCTACCTTATCCCTCTTTTGGGTTTGAAGAAATAAGAGAGTCTTCCGTTAACTAGAGGAGCTATCCAACGTGAACTTATGTAGGATTGAATTTGTTTGACAAAGATGGGAGGGAAACCAAACCTTTTTAATACCAGAAAGATAAAATCATGCCTTAGTCTATCAACGTTGGACAAATCAAGTTTGATGGCCATTCCAGATTCCCTATTTTTTAGATTGGAATGAATTGCTTCTTGGACTAGAAGTATGTTATCACTTATGTGGCGGCTGGCTATGAAGCCTCCCTGATTTGGAGAGATTAAGGAGGGGATAATAGTTTTCATCCTGAGAGATAGGACTTTGGAGAAAATTTTGTATGAGGCATTACATAGAGAAATAGGTCTGAAACGTTTAATACAGGTGGGATTAGGCTCCTTGGGGATTAATGCCAAGAAGGTGGATTTTGTTGCACCTCCCATCCTTACTTTGCATATCCATGAAATGAGGTGAATCATGTTTTTTTTAATGAAGTGCCAACACATTCTATAAAAATGAATTGGGAAGCCATCAGTCTCCTGGTAGTGATTCGTCACCCATTGCTTGAGAGCAGATTTAACACGCTTTAACTTTTGCTCCCAAATGTATGCCGAGGATCCCGGTATAAAACAACTCCAAGCATTATAGATGATGTTAGAGACACCTTTAGATTCCATCCAGAGGTGATTAAATCCAAAAGGAAGAGGTCCGAGCTTCCCCATAGGAGATAGAAAGAAGCAAATTGGTTTATGCTCTGAAACAGTTGAGCAAAGCAACTTTGATTCTGGGATTGCCAGATTCTTTAAAAGGTGAATAACTCTCACCCTATCAAGCCTAGCTGCAATGTGTCCCGGTCCTATCCTTTTATTATTCCAAGTGAATTTACCATTTTTGGCTTGATATCTTCTAGACCCCAATAGGAAATCAGGTCCTCCATCCTCTCTCCAAATGGATCTCTGACTTTGGTGCCTCCCCTGCGCTCTTCGATCGATATAGTAACATTGAAGTCTCCTGCAATTATACAGAGACATTGATTTTTCCTTGAGCATTGGTCTTCTAAGGAATTCCAAAAAGAATATTTTTGAGCCTTTATGGTAGGGCCAAAAATGTTCCCCACCCAGATATTTTCCTTGCTTTCCTTATCTTTGAGTTCCACAAAGAGCCAGTTCTTATTTTCTATTACTGAACACATTGTGAATTTGTCTTTGTCCCACCATGTGAGGATGCCTCATGATGCCCCTGTCGCACTGACTACTTTTTCGTCACCTTTTGGCCAGATTTTCTTTATTGATCAAAGACTATCTTCTGCAGTCTTTTTTGTCTCTTGGATGAGGAGGATGGAGTTGGCTTCCATTGTTTTGATTATTTTAACAACTTCTATTTTCTGATTTCTTCCCAGTCCTCGCCAATTCCAAGAGACCAGCTTCATTATTTCCTATGTTGATGGAGTGCCCTCTCCTTTTCCTTCTTTACTTCTTCAGGGGTGAGAAGGTATTTATTTGCTTGTGGGTTTCTTACCAAAAAATCTAGGTTGGATTGTTTTCCTGCTGCTCTTTCCCTTGCTGCTTCCTATTCTCTGAGAGTTTTATTAGATCTTCTTCCTTTTTTAGATTATGGTTCTGGTTCTTCATTGGAATTTTCTGAGAATTCTTCTAATGTTGCCCTTGTCTTAGATCGGGTGCAAGTACCTCCATTGTTAGCAGAGGAATCAGGGCTTGCTTCTGTATGAGTTTGAACTGGAGGGCTTTGAGCCAGCTGCTCTTCCATGTCGTGAGAAGGAGAAACATTTGGGTCTTCAACCTCTTGAAAGGTGTTAGTCTCTTCCCCCACCATGAATTCCCCTTCTTCTTTCTCCTCATCAACTAGCACTTGAAACTTATTTCCGACTGTATTCTTTGCTGCGGTAGTTTGAGATTGAGTTGGGGCTGATCTTGCTCCCTTTATTTTACTTGCTATGTTCCATCCTTCCTCAGGTTTCTCCCCAGGGTTGGATTTTTCTGGCTTTTTTGGGAAATGCTTGGCAAAATTCCCATATTCATGGCAATACTTACATTGAACGATATCTGCTCGTAGTCCACGGTTTGCATGCGGTTCCACCCGTCTATTGACAAGTTGATGGCTTCCAGAAGCCCTTTCTATAGGTAAACTTCAACACAGATCCTTGCACATGAAAACATGGGCGATTTTGGCTCTGATTTGTCTATGTATTTCCCTAGGGTATTGCCTATTGCGTGGAAGTCTTCATCATTCCAACAATGTAATGGCAGATGGGGTAGCTTCACCCATACCGGAACTGCCTTAGGGGTATCTTTTTCAAGGTCGAAGGAGAGGTCCCATTTGTTAAGATACATCCCTCTTGGCCCCATAAAATATGGCCCATTTCTGAAGATAAGATCCCGATCCTCCTTTTTTTCAAATATGAAAGCAAAGTAACCCTTGCCGCAGAATATTTGTTGCACTTCCCCTTGGATGAGTGCTCTCCAGTTTTTATTGCGCCATACTTCCACAGATATGGGGGAGGGCCACAGTCCTATGAATAAGCCAATCAACCCTTTTTCTGATAAGGTAATAACCTTCCTTTTTGAAGCCGTAGAGGAAATCTTGACACTCGGAACTTCTGGTCTCTTGACAAAACGAGAATAGGCACACACACTAGACGGCAGGAGGGTAGAGGAAGCCACAATCCTTTGAAAGTGCCCATCAAATTCCTTTGGATTAGGGTCCAAGGGGGGTCCATGATGCTTGGCATCCAAGACCGCCCGCATAGGAAAGACGGCGGTGCGAAGGTTTTCAGTTCGATCGTTCGTAGCAGCTGGGTTTTCAATAATTTGATTTTTTTTTTGGATCAGACTGGAAAATCCTATTGTTGTTTTTATCCGCTACAGTGATATTAACAACACCTAGTTTTGAATATTAAGGTGTGAATTCTTGTTATTCTTCCTATTCTAACATATATGGTTTAAATTAATTAAAATCATCTAATTTCATATTTCTATGGTAATCATTTAATGTCATGATATAATGTTTAACACCTACTAAAATTTGTTGTGTAAGAAGATGCAATATTTTTCAATCAATGATTGCCTAATTTGATAGATATTTGAAATCTATATTTGGATTAAAATCTTTTTTTATATTTTTTTTCTTAACTATTTTTACTAATTTTTTCGTTAATATTGTAACATTTAAAATAATTATAGTTAAATTTAATAAAATAATTATTCCTCCCCTTCTATATTGTTTTCTGGGTAAACATCCCATGGTAAGCCTCCACTATCACTTCCCTTGATTTTGAGGATGGTACCGAGGGTAAACCCTATACTTTTTAGGGCACAAAGAAAACCAACAATAGGGTCCAAATTTGTTCCAAGAATATACTCATTATGAGCTCAACATGTCACTTTCAGGCATAGAACTTGAGTGGGGAGGATAACACCTCATCCCACAACCACTAAATCTATGGAGGTGCACACACACACACACAAAAAAAAAAAACACACAAACACACAATTATCTATATTTTTCATTTATTTTTATATATAATCCCATTAGATACCTTTAAAATATAATCCCATTTGCCTTCTAAGAAAAATATCATGAAAAGTTCCTAAAAAATCATAGCCAATGTTCCCAAAAATTTTAATCATTGGATATCTAATATCACTAAAGCACCGCCCTATATTGCAATAATTAGGTTATCCAAGAAATAATCCTCACTGTGAGATTAATAATCTTGCACTTCTTAAACAATATATGGTACCTCCATTTGTCTTGAAACTCTAATGTTGGATATTATAGATAAATTGACAATTTTTCTTAGTTTGTGGTTAAGGAATTATGTCTATTACCATAATTAATCAACATTGTTAAAAAAATCTTGGTATATCCTTTCACCTTGAGAGTTTGAGGAGTTCTAATGCAAGCCAAAACATAAGAATATATGTTAGAATAGTCTCTTCTAGTTTTGAATATTAAGAAGGTGTGAATGCTTGTTATTCTTCCTATTCCAAATCAATGCAACATAATTTCTTATCACCACCCTTATGTCTAGCTTACTATACTTGTTTTAATAGTTGAGACATAGTCTCATTGCTTTTCTTTCATCAAATTACTAGCATGCCACCCTTGTAGGTTTAATGAGGTTTACAGTGGGAACATTTCACTCTATATAAGTCTTAGTGGAAACCCGTTTGGTAGCCATTATGTTACTTTCAACTCACTTTGCCACACTAAAATTATTATATAAGGATTCAACCTCAAAGAGAAACCCTTCATGTCGAATGATCTTATTCAAACTAGTTATGAAAAGATCTAACACATTATTGTCTGCAATGTTCTTCACTCTAAGACTCATTTTTTGAAATCATTGAACATGATTTGTAATTTGACCTCTTTTCCGGATATTTAGCAATTGGATAAATAAGGTGTTACTCATAATATATCTATAATGCATTATCAATTCATCTATAAAAATATACCAAGCTACAAATATAAAGTCCTTTTTTGGTCACAAAGTATTTGCAACCACACAAATTAATTAGGTTCTAGATATAAGGATGCAATACTAACTACCTTTTGCAGAGATGGAAATGAGAATAGATACAATAATTACTCCATCTAACATATCCCTACAATGGGATCATTACCATTAAGCATCCTCATACTTATGTAAGGAATGAAGTGGTACCTTGGTCCTTAATACTATGATGGTGTGGATATTGGAGTGGTGAATGATTAGGTGTTTGAGGATCAGTATTCTTGTTCTCCATATGCTTTAAAATGTTCTCATATGTGATTGGGACTCAAACTTGTTTTCTCCTTAACTTATTCTTAAGGAGAAGGAATTAAGATAAGGATGAATGTTATCTCATTCATACGTTCCTCCTTCATATATTTGATATATCTCATGTTTTCCATCTCTTTGATGCCATCATTACTTTCCATCCCTCTAAGGTTATCTATAATTTCCATGTTTGACTTGATATTAGATTTAAAATTTTGGAATTATATTGTACTTCCATATCTAGGATGTTGACGTTATTTACCCTTTTACTTTATGTGCTTGCTAATTTCTCATCTATATTGGACACCTTAAATTCACAATCATCATTCTCTTCTTTTGTCAAGGATGAGCCTTCATAAGCATTTGTGGGAATCACATTTGGATTAGCACATATAGACATGATATGATAGGAATTTTTAAGGTATTAGGGAAAAGGAAGTTTCAAGATCTAGAGCTCTTCAATAAACCCTTGAGTTTCCAACTATAGTAGTTAGTTGGTCTTTCACAACATTAACTAAGGAGGATGGACCATTCCCTTAGTTGTACTACATGATTCTCGAGTGTGTGATAGTGACATCCCCAAGTATTGTAATCAATGTACTATAGACAAATATATTTGAAAGGTTATCTAAGTGTGCCCTCATATTCCTATTGGTATTTTCAATACATAAGGTATATGGAAGATGAAACTCATATATGCAATTCAATCTATTATGGTAATACTTGTCAAGTACCAATAAAGGTGTATGAGGGTATCCCATGATTCCCTTACTTGTATTCTTTGTGTGTATGCTTCCTACACAAAGTTGGACTAACTTAATTTGATAAATATCTATGTTTATAGATGACAATACACTACACATGTCTAACCTAAAAATTGACTTGTAATATAATAATGAAAAAATTATGAGATTTGGATCTCCTCATAACCTCTAAATATCAATATTAACTTATTATCCTAGAACTATAAGAATATGCTTACCTATATAATATCTCCTATCCTTTATTTCGGACACCTTTTGAATCACTTCAGTGGAATCTCACAGTCAAAACTTATTCCAATTTTAGTCAACATACCTTTTAGTCCCTTTTTTAGGGACTACCATGTAGGTCGACCTTATAATTGATACATTCTAAAATGGTTACACCTATAAGTCTGAATTTTCGGTCTGCAACAACCTTATATGTCTTATTCACAATATCATAGGCAACACTAAATTTGTAATTTCCAATCAAAATTTAGGGGCTTGGCATTGTAGGAACTATTCAATCATATGGTTCGTCAAATCTATTGAGAACTTACCAAAAAGACAATATGACAAGTTTATGATATATAATTTGTAACACGTAAGTTTCAAAATGTCTATGTGGAATTTTTGAATCTACATGTGTATTGGGTGAGTATGGTTATGACCTAATGTTCATAGACTATGGCAATATAAATTGATGTTTTACCATGAAATGAATCTCTTTTCAAATAATCCCCTAATACAAATATATGGACACAAAAGATGTTGAAACAGTCATCATTATAATAATATTGTGGAGGCAATGGCAATTGAGAAGAAAACATAACCACCAAAAGCATGTATTTATTTTTTCCAAATGAAGTTTTCCAATAATATCCATTTAAGAACATAGGGTTTAAAAAATTTTGAACTATCACAGAGGGTTCACTATCTAAGAAGTAGTATACCAAAAACTATCATAGGGGATTCACTAACTAGGTAGTATTATACCACATGGGATAATATTGAGGGAGTTTAAACTTTTAAAAAGTAGAAGCAATATAGCTCCTAGTATTTTAATATACTGACAACATATAGATATTTGGGGTCAGGGTAGGAAGGGGAGTGGGAAGTTATTGTTTAGATTTAGGTAAGAAGGGTTGGTTTGGAGAGATGTTTGAATTATATATCAAGAGGGTTAAAATATGAACTAAATATGCGAAGGTTGTGTAAATACAACTAGGAGTGAATCTATATTGGATTTTGAAGAGGTATGATTTGTGTGTGCAAGTGATGTTAATATATCTACATTGAATATTTGTGAATCCCAACCACACTCTAGGTTCTATTCCTCATCCTGAAATATTTACTCCTACCTAGATTTCATATTTCACCCTACAAAGTTGGTATGGATTATAAGAATTGTGTCACGTCACCGTGCTAGGGATAGAAATAAACATGGGTACTAAAAATGTCATAGGAAAAAATAGATGGCTAGAATATCTAAGATAAATAGTGATTTATAAAATTGGAATGGTGTATTGGGAGGAGGGTTCAACAAATGGATCTTGAGATATATTCCTTAATATCTAGTGAAATTAACGATATTATTCAATAACTAGTAAACACATATGATATGTAAATGGTTCACTAAGTGAAACCCCAAAGCAACCTACAAGGAAAACAACATCCCAAAATTTTTATACATAAGTTGTAACAAGTGGATTTCACAATCTCTATGTATTGTCCTTCATAATGAATTTCTCTCCAAATCCTATGATATGGAATGTTAGTTTTTTACCATGTAATGAACCATTTTGTAATGTAAGAATTTGGTACATATGTATAACAACAAAAGGTGAATAAAATTTCACCATTATGATTTTATTATGAAGATGAATAAAATTAAGTACACAACCATATGACCACTTGGTGTACTGATATGAAATTTCCAAATATATTTGTAACTAGGGATTGCATGTGTGAAAAAAAACCATTAACAACTATACATGGAATTCTTTTCTATAATAACTTTAATACCCAAATGATATGTAAATGGAAGCAAAGAACTCATTCACTTACTAAGCCATTCCCGGTGATTAATTAGTTCCTTATATTCCCATAATTAAATGAGAAATTGTCAAATAATTCACATATAAAGAATATCATGTCTGAAATCAAATCATTCAACACATAAACATATATGCAAGTCATATTTTAAATTGGAGTCCGTCAAACCCTCTCTGACTACATATATGGGTTCAATCAATCGTTGAACCAATTCTTAGTCCATCGAAAACAACAAATTACATCAAATTTTTGGACGATGATTGTAATTCTAACTGTGTACATAAAGGACGGATATAACAATGCAATACCTTAAGCATACAAAACTAAAATATTTTTCTCATATTCACTATCTCAAGCATTGGACAACCACATAGTCTAAAACAAGATCTTACAGTCTTAAGTTTCTTCCATCTCCTCAGTCTGAATTTCTCTATCTGCTCAGGCCATCAATTTCCTCTCAAGATTACTAATGGAGACTCTCTGTCTTCCATGCTCTGACTATTTGTATTCTTACTTCTCTCCTTCTCTTGACCAACCTTTTATGCAACTGTTAAATGGAAGGAATTGACTGATAGAGATCCGTGGATAAAGTGCCTAACTTGGAACAAAATCAATCTCAATGTCTAAGATAACCTGAAGTATAAGAATCCATACCCAAACCAAGAGTAAAATGACAGGAATATTGGATCAAATCCAAATATTCTCTTCCAAAAATATTTGCAAATCCAAAAAACCAAAATCAATAGTTTAAATATCTATATTAAACCCGAAGCATTGATTTAATTTGTAGTCGAGGGATCTAGACCATTGATCTACAATCTACTGATTGTTTGATTCCGACTTCTTACTGCAGAATTTCCTGGTGCCAAATTGTATCAATGTCGACTGCCCGATATTAAATTTTCAAAGCTAACTTTCTGAATCCTACTTTCCTATTGTTCCGACCCTGATGTTGGAATTCGGTTGTCAGAACAAGGAACATTGCTTCCCCAACTATTTCATCGACTCCTGACCCTCGACAAGTGACATCGAAGATAGACAGTTGATCCTGTAAATAAAATTGAAAAAAATAAACTCTGATACCTGAATCATGACTATTGACGTCATAGGTTGGAATTCGACACCGTAAATCAACAACCAACAACAAGCACGCCGACTTCTGATTCCCAACTGCTCCATGCGAAAAACTTCAAAATTATATAAATTTCTCATATGAAATCCAATTTTGACAAAATGGGTATCACCAAAAAGATCTCAAAACTCCATGTACAACTGTGTGTTTCTTGTAAACATATGTGGAATTAAAAAATTTAGGTCACTTGGGAGATCCACCTGGATCACACGTGCCCACTGAAATTTTTTTGGACCACCAAACATTTAAACTATTATGCTTTACATACATATTTTCATCAATCTCTTTGCGAATCCAAAAAGTCATACAAAATCTTTGTTGTACATGACTGATCATCCATCACTTTTACATGTCACCCTTTTGGGGATCATAAGTTACAAAATTTTGCATCATGAAAAATTTACAACAAAAAGTAATCAACTTTGTAAACAAGCTACCAATTTATGAGTAAACCAGGATAAATAGTTTCCATTCTTAGGCAATTCATCTTCATAAATTTTTCCTTGGACTGCTGGAGTCTAAACAAATCTTCCATTAACTACATTTGTCCCTGTGGGATCTCTCCAATGTTTCTCCAATACTTTGCAAGAGTAAACATGAGATTTCTTTGTTGCCTTAGATGAAGCTCCAAGTGTAGTTTCCGACACTACTTTACCCGATGTCCACTAATTTTCCAATGAGTGCAGAAGTTTTGTGACTTCCTTTCCTTCTTTCCTTTCTTCTTCTCCTAACAATGATGATGTTCTTCATGTTTCACCCCCTTTCTCATCAACAAAAAATTTCAGGTAAAGAGACATTCTCTTCCAGTGTCTGGCCACAAAATGGTTATTCAATCCACAAAATGTGCAAGGATATGCATACCATAAATTATTAGTTTTATATCCATTTTTCATGTAATCAAAGAAAATATTGGAGTAATCAGGTTTTCTATACCTTTTATCACAGTCCCAAGTGAAAAACTGTCGAGGATAAGATGTCTTCACTTTTCTTTGACAAGCTTGTCTTCCTTGGGAGAGATCTTGGAATCTCCATCACTGTCATGAGATGGTGATGTGTCATCTTCCTGCTTCCATGATTTTATCGATAGTCCAGGGTCTTTGTGTGAAGCACCTTCTGCTTCAAAAGATTTGGAACACTCCATATCCCAATACGACATACTGAGGTCTTTGTTTCACTTCAATTGGATGAGTGATTCCTTGGCCATTAAGTCCAAGTCCTCCTCCTTTGTACCCCATTTTGGTAAGGATTTTAAGAACAAATCCCAATTTGTGCTTATCAAATATTACATTAGAAACAATATCATCAATATGAGATGAATAAGAACACGCTTTAACACTTTCAACACATGCATCAGTTTTGGTTTCTACATCTTTGGTAGAAGTCTGTCCCTTTGGAAAAGTAGATTATTCATTCCTCTGAACTTCATCATTGTTATGGAACCTTCCCAACACCTCATCTTTAGCTTGCAATTAAATTTTCACTGCTTGAAATCTCTATTTCATATTTTGAATATTGTTTTGCATCCCATGCTTCTCTTCCTCTTATTTCTGCCACAATCTCCTCAATTCAGCATTTTATGCCTAAATTGTCCAATTGATTTCTTCAAGTTCATGAAGCCGTGCTTTGTTATTTGATGCTTTTCTCATGGTGGTATTCTGCAATCAAGATGCCTGCACTTCCAAAATATAAGAATATAACACAAATATGTTTTCCCTTTGAGCAATAACGCGAACCATCCACAAAGAAAAATGGAGGTGTGTCAGGTACAACCGATCATACCCATTTACAATTTTTTAACAAGGCTCATACATAATAATGTCTCTCACTCTCATAAATTATAAGAGTGGATAACAAATCTTTTACAATTCTCCTAATCCAAATGGAAATTACATATATTTTTAAGGCAACATTTGAAATCTCAAAACAAGTATAAAGAGAAAGGTTACCATTACCATAATTCAAATGGAAGAGTGCAAAGTACCTAAACTTTGAAGTGGTCCTTAATCCAATGTATATCCTTTTAAAATCTTGGACTTAATATATTTATTACACCATAGATATATATAAAAGAAACATATTCTACACTTATGTTCAACAATAGAACATTAATGCTATGTAAAATGTTTTGTGATACAACTCATAGTTGCAATTTCTACAATTATTTCACAATCATGCCCTCAGGATAAAAGGAGTGGCTCACATAAAGCCATTAGCTAGTACAAAATGTAATCATACCACAATTTCATGTATGCAGGTATGTACCTCTATTTCACCCTTCATGCAGAACCATACAGGATTTAGAAAAAATCAACAATTAAAGAGAAATATACCTATTGCGCATGGGTCGATTTCTCAACATGGATTCAATGTTGTCACCATAAATATGTTGAATAATCATGTAGAAGGTGTTGTTATAACCAAAAATGAATCCAAAACATAAGAATATATTTTAGAATAGTCTCTTCTAGTTTTGAATATTAAGAAGGTGTGAATTCTTGTTATTCTTCCTATTCTAACATATATGGTTTAAATTAATTAAAATCATCTAATTTCGTATTTCTATGGTAATCATTTTATGCATGATATAATGTTTCACACCTACTAAAATTTGTTGTGTAAGAAGATGCAATACGTTTCAATCAATGATTGCCTAATTTGATTGATATTTGAAATCTATATTTGGATTAAAATGTTTTTTTTAAGTTTTTTTTCTTAACTATTTTTACTAAATTTTTTGTTAATTTTGTAACATTTAACATCATTATAGTTAAATTTAACAAAATAAGTATTCCTCCAATTTTAATTTTTTCTGGGTAAATATCCCATGGTAATACTCCACTAGCACTTCCCTTGATTTTGAGGATGGTACCGAGGGTAAATCCTATATTTTTTAGGGCACAAGGACAACAAACAATAGGGTCCAAATCCATTCCAGGAATATACTCATCATGAGCTCATCATGTCACTTTCAGGAATAGAACTTGAGTGGGGATGATAACACCTCATCCCACACACACACACACACACACACACACATACACACACACACGCGCGCGCGCACGCGCGTAAAAAATAAAAAAAAAAANTTCATTTATTTTTATATATAATCCCATTAGATCCCTTTAAAATATAATTCCATTTGCCTTCTAAGAAAAATATCATGAAAAGTTCCTAAAAAATCATAGCCATTGTTCCCAACAATTTTAATCATCGGATATATAATATCACTTAAGCACCGCCCTATATTGAAATAATTAGGTTATCCAAGCAATAATCCTTCACTATGAGCTTAATAATCTTATATTGCTTAAAAAATATATGGTACCTCCATTTGTCTTGAAACTCTAATGTTGGATATTATAGATAAATTGACAATTTTTCTTAGTTTGTGGTTAATGAAATTATGTCTACTACCATAATTAATCAACATTGTTAAAATAAATCTTGGTATATCCTTTCACCTTGAGAGTTTGAGGATTTCTAATGCAAACCAAAACATAAGAATATATGTTAGAATAGTTTATTCTAGTTTTCAATATTAAGATGGTGTGAATGCTTGTTATTCTTCCTATTCTAAATCAATGCAACATAATTTATTATCACCACCCTTATGTCTAGCTTACTATACTTGTTTTCATAGTTGAGACATAGTCTCATTGCTTTTCTTTCATCAAATTACTGACATGCCACCCTTGTAGGTTCAATGAGGTTTAGAGTGGGAACATTTCACTCTCTAAAAGTCTTAGTGGAAACCCGTTTGGTAATTGTTATGTTACTTTCAACTCGCTTTGCCACGCTAAAATTATTATACGAGGATTCAACCTCAAAGAGAAACCCTTCATGTTGAATGATCTTATTCAAACTAGTTATAAAAAGATCTAACACATTATAGTCTGCAATGTACTTCACTCTAAGACTCAATTTTTGAAAACATTGAACATGATTTGTAAGTTGACCTCTTTTCCTGATATTTGGCGATAAAAAAGGTGTTACTTATACTATATCTATAATGCATTATCAATTCATCTATAAAAATATACCAAGATACAATAGAGTCCTTTTTTTGGTCACAAAGTCTTTGAAACCACACAAATTAATTAGGTTCTAGATATAAGTATGCATTACTAACTACCTTTTGTAGAGATGGAAATTATAATAGATACAATAATTACTCCATCTAACATATCCCTACTATGGAATCGTTACCATCAAGCATCATCATACTTATCTAAGGAATGAAGTGGTACCTTGGTCCTTAATACTATGATGGTTTGGATATTGTAGTGGTGAATGATTAGGTGTTTGAGGATCAATATTCTTGTTCTCCATATGCTTTAAAATGTTCTCATATGTGATTGGGACTCAAACATGTTTTCTCCTTACCTTATTCTTAAGGCGAAGGAATTAAGATAAGGATGAATGTTATCTCATTCATATGTTCCTCCTTCATATATTTGATATATCTCATGTTTTCCATCTCTTTGATGTCATGATTATTTTCCATCCCTCTAAGATCATCTATAATTGCCATGTTTGACTTGATATTAGATTTAAAAATTTCGAACTATATTTTACTTTCCATATCTAGGATTTCAACCTTATCTACCCTTTTATTTTCCGTGCTTGCTAATTTCTCTTCTATATTGGACACCTTAAATTCACAATCATCATTCTCTTCTTTTGTCAAGGATGAGCCTTCTTAAGCATTTGTGGGAGTCACATTTGGATTAACACATATAGACATGATATGATAGGGATTTTTAGCGTATTAGGGAAAATGAAGTATCAAGCTCTAGAGCTCTCCAATAAACCCTTGAGTTTCCAACTATAGTATTTAGTCGGTCTTTCACAACATTAACTAAGGAGAATGGACCATTCCCTTAGTTGTACTACATGATTCTCGAGTGTGTGATAGTGACATCCCCAAGTATTGTAATCAATGCACTATAGAAAAATATAGTTGAAAGGTTATCTAAGTGTTCCCTCATATTCCTATTGGTATTTTCAATACATAAGGTATATGGAAGATGAAACTCATATATACAATTCAATCTAATATGGTATTACTTGTCAAGTACCAATAAAGGTGTATGAAGATATCCCATGATTCCCCCACTTTTATTCTTTGTGTGTATGCTTCCTACACAAAGTTGGACTAACTTAATTTGATAAATATCTATGTTTATAGATGCCAATACACTACACATGTCTAACCTAAAAATTGACTTGTAATAGAATAATGAAAAAGTTATGAGATTTGGATATCCTCATAACCTCTAAATATCAATCTTAACTCATTATCCTAGAACTATAAGAATATGTTTACCTATATAATATCTTCTATCCTTTATTTCGAACACCTTTTGAATCACTACAGTCAAATATCATAGTCAAAACTTATTCCAATTTTTTAGACAGCATACCTTTTAGACCCTTTTTTAGGGACTGCAATGTAGGTCAACCTTATAATTGATATATTCTAAAATGGTTATGTCTATAAGTCTGAATTTTCGGTCTGAAACAACCTTATATGTCTTATTCACAATATCATTGGAAACACTAAATTTGTAATTTCCAATCAAAAAGAAAATATGACAAGTTTATGATATATAATTTGTAACACATAGGTTTCAAAATGTCTATGTGGAATTTGTGAATCTGCATGTGTCTTGGGTAAGTATGGTTATGGCCTAATGTTCATAGCTTATGGCATGATAAGTCGATGTTTTACCATGAAATGAATCTCTTTTCAAATAAGCCCCTAATACAAATATATGGACACAAAAGGTGTGGAAACAGTCATCACTAGAATAATATTGTGGAGGCAACGCCAATCGAGAAGAAAACATAACCACCAAAAGCATGTATTTATTTTTTCCAAATGAAGTTTTCCAATAATATCCATTTAAGAACATACGGTTTAAAAAGTTTTGAACTATCGTAGAGGGTTCACTATCTAGGAAGTAGTATACCACAAACTATCACAGGGGATTCACTAACTAGGTAGTATTATACCACATGGGATAATATTAAGGGAGTTTAAACTTTTAAAAAGTGGAAGCAATATAGATCCTAGTATTTTAATATATTGGCAACATATAGATATTTGGGGTCGGGGTAGGAAGGGGAGTGGGAAGTTATTATTTAGAATTAGGTAAGAAGGGTTGGTTTGGATATATGTTTGAATTATATATTGAGAGGGTTAAAATATGAACTAAACATGCCAAAGTTGTGTAAATACAGCTAGGAGTGAATCTAGATTGGATTTTGAAGAGGTATGATTTGTGTGTGCAAGTGATGTTAATATATCTACATTGAATATTTGAGAATCCCAACCACACTCTAGGTTCTATTCCTCATCCTGAAATATTTACTCCTACCTAGATTTCATATTTCACCCTACAAAGGTGGTATGGATTATAAGAATTGTGTCACGTCACCATGCTAGGGATAGAAATAAACAAGGGTACTAAAAATGTCATAGGAAAAAATAGATGGCTAGAATATCTAAGATAAATAGTGATTTCTATAATTGGAATGGTGTATTGGGAGGAGGGTTCAACAAATGGATCTTGAGATATATTCCTTAATATCTAGTGAAATTAAGGATATTTTTTAATAACTGGTAAACACATATGCTATGTAAATGGTTCACTAAGTGAAACCCCAAAGAAACCTACAAGGAAAACAACATCCCAAAATTTTTATACATAAGTTAGAACATGTGAATTTCACAATCTCTAGGTATTGGTCTTCACAATGAATTTCTCTCCAAATCCTATGATATGGAATGTTAGTGTGTTACCATGTAATGAACCATTTTGTAATGTAGGAATTTGGTACATGTGTATAACAACAAAAGGAGAATAAAAGTTCACCATAAGGATTTTATTATGAATATGAATAAAATTAAGTACACAACCATATGACCACTTGGTGTACTGATATGAAATTTCCAAATATATTTGTAACCAGGGATTGCATGTGTGAAAAAAACCGTTAGCAACTATACATGCCTTTCTTTTCTATAACAACTTTAATACCCAAATGATATGTAAATGGAAGCAAAGAACTCATTCGCTTATTAATCCATTCCCGGTGATTAATTAGTTCCTTATATTCCCATAATTAAATGAGATATTGTCAAATAATTCACATATAAATCATATCATGTCTGAAATCAAATATTTCAACACACAAACAGGTATGCAGACCATATTTATATTGGATTTCCTCAAACCCTCTCTGACTACATATATGGGCTCAATTAATCGTTGAACCAGTTCTTAGTCCATCGAAAACAACAAATTACATCAAATTTTTGGACGATGATTACAATTCTAACTGTGTACATAAAGGACGAATATACCAATACAATACCTTAAGCGTACAAAATTAGAAGCTTTGTCTCATATTTAGTATCGTCAATCATTGGAAAACCACACAGTCTGAAACAAGATCTTACAGTCTTAAGTTTCTTCCATCTCCTCAGTCTGAATTTCTCTATATGCTCATACCATCAATTCCCTCTCAAGATTACTAATGGAGACTCTCTGTCTTCCATGCTCTAACTATCTATGTTCTTAATTCTCTCCTTCTCTCAACCAACCTTTTATGCAACTGTTAAACAGAAGGAATTGACCAATAGAGATCTGTGGATAAAGTGCCCAACTTGGAACAAAATCAATATTAATGTCTAAGATAACCAAAAGGATAAGAATCCATACCCAAATCAAGAGTAAAATGGCACAAATATTGTATCAAATCCAAATATTCTCATCCAAAAATATCTGTAAATCCAAAAAACCAAATCCACAGTTTATTTATCTTGATTAAACCAAAAGCATTGATTTAATTTGTAGTCGAGGGATATCGACCATCGATCTGCAATCGGCTGACTGTCTGATTCTGACTTCTTGCTGCTGAATTTCCTGGTGCTGAATTGTTTCAATGTCGACTGTCTGATACTAACTTTTCAAAGCTAACTTTCTGAATCCTACTTTCCTATTGTTCTGATACCGACGTTGGAAGTTGGTTTTTAGAACAAGGAATGTTTCTTCCCTAACTATCCTTTCGACTCCTGATCCCCAACTACTGACATCGAAGATCGACAGTTGCTGCTATAAATACAATTGAAAAATAGACTCTGACTCCCGATTCCTGACTATTTATGTCAGAGGTTGGAATTCAACACCGGAAACCAACAACCAACAACAAGCACATCGACTTCTGATTCCCAACTGCTCCATGCCAAAAACTTCAAATGACATAACTTTCTCATATGAAGTCCAATTTTGACAAAATGGGTATCTCTAGAAAGATCTCGAAAATCCAAGTGTAGTTTCCAACACTACTTTACCTGATGTCCACTAATTTTCCAATGAGTGTAGAAGTTTTGTGACTTCTTGTCCTTCTTTCCTTTCTTCTTCTCCTGACAAGGATGATGTTCTTCATGTTTCATCCCCTTGTTCATCAACAAAATTTTCTTGTAAAGAGACATTCTCTTCCATCGTTTGGCCACAAAATGGTTATTCAATCCAAAAAATGTGCAAGGATATGCATACCATAAATTACTAGTTTCATATCCATTTTTCTTGTAATCAAAGAAAATATTGGAGTAATCAGGTTTTCTATACCTTTTATCACATTCCTGAGTGAAAAACTGTCATTGAACGACTAATCAATTACAGACGGTCTTGGTCTGTTTTTTTGGCTCAGCAACATTGAAGCAGTCAAGGGAGAGGATAACATGTCTTCACTCTTTCTTTGACAGGCTTGTCTTCCTTGGGAGAGATCTTGGACTCTTAATCACTATCATGAGACGGTGATGTGTCATCTTCTTGCTTGTTATCAATAGTCCAGGGTCTTTGTGTGAAGCACCTTCTACTTCAAAATATTTGGAACACTCTCCATATCCCAATACGAGATACTGAGGTCTTTGTCTCACTTCAAGTGGATGAGTGATTCCTTGGCCATTAATTCCAAGTCCTCCTCCTTTGTACCCCATTTTGGTAAGGAGTTTAAGAACAAATCCCAATGTTTGGTTCTCAAATATTACAATATAAACATTAACATCAATATGAGATGAATAAGAACATGCTGAAACACTTTCAACACATGCATCAGTTTTGGTTTCTACATCTTTGGTAGAAGTTCGTCCCTTTGAAAAAGTAGATTATTTATTCTTCCGAACATCATCATTGTTATGGAACCTTCCCAACATCTCATCTTTAGCTTGAAATTAAAGTTTCACTGCTTCAAATCTCTCTTGCATATCTTGAAGTTCATTTTGCATCCCATGCTTCTCTTCCTCTTATGCCTGCCACAATAACCTCAATTCAGCATTTTATGCCTAAATTTTTCAATTGATTTCTTCAAGTTCATGAAGCTATGATTGGTTATTTGATGATTTTCTCACGGTGTTCTTTTGCAATCAAGATGCCTGCACTTCCAAAATAGAAGAATATAACACAAATACTTTAACCCTTCGAACAATAACTCGAACCATCCACAAAGAAAAATGGATGGGTGTCGGGTACAACTGAGCATGCACCCATTTACAATTTTTTAACAAGGCTCATACATAATAATGTATCTCACTCTCATAAATTATAAGAGTGGATAACAAATCCTTTACAATGTTTCTAATCCAAATTGAAATTACATCAATTTTTAAGGCAACATTTGAAATCTCAAAACAAGTATAAAGAGAAATGTTACCATTACCATAATTCAAATGGAAGACTGCAAAGTACCTAAAATTTGAAGTGGTCCTTGATCCAATGTATATCCTTTTCAAATCTTGGACTTAATATATTCATTCCACCATATATATATATATAAAAGAAACATATTCTACACTTATGTTCAACAACAGAACATTAATGCTATGGAAAAGGTTTTGTGATACAACTCATAGTTGTAACTTCTACAATTATTTCACAATCATGCCCCTAGGATAAAAGGAGTGGCTCACATCAAGACATTATATAGTAAAAAATGTACTCATACCCCAATTTAATGTATGAAAATATGTACCTCTATTTAACCCTTTATGCAAAACCATACAGGATTTAGAAAAAATCAACAATTAAAGAGAAACATAGTTGTTGCGCATGGGTCAATTTCTCAACATGGATTTCAACGTTGTCACCATAAATATGTTGAATACTCATGTAGAAGGTGTTTTTATAGAAAAAAATGTCACTTCTCCATCTTTGATGGCATTTACATGTTTGGTCACATGATGACACTTCATGAAGGCTACTGTCATCCACCCAAAGGACACTTATAGATGGAAGGGCCATATCGGGACTTCTGTAGCACCATTTTACCTCTTTTATAGTCCATTGGATGCATAGTAGGATAAGGAATAAGTTTCCATACCAAACCAGACCAGCCTTTACAAGTCATATTGTACCTAGTCACCCAACCTCTAGACGTCATTCTAGGGGCACCTACCCAACCTTTTTAATCCATGTTGGACCTATATCCCTAGCCTCTCGAGGCCATGCTAGGGGCACACACTCAACCTATGCAAGTCATGTTGACCTTAACCACCCAGCCTCTGCAGGTCATGGTGGGGGCAGTCACCGAGCCTTTAGAGGTCATGCTGGGGGGAAACAACCAGCCTATGCAAGTCATGTTGAACCCAACCACCTAGCCTATGGAGGTTATGCTGCGGGAAAACACTCAACAAATGCAAGTCATGTTGAAAATGTTGTGAAAACCAACCATTTAGGACGTAAGCCTAAGTTCCCTTGTAATATTTGTGAAGGATATCACCTTACCCATATGTGCCCTACTATTGCAGAGGTACGAAGAGTGTGGTATGAGTCTCAAGGATATCCTACTCCTGAACAACCTATGATTTCTCAACAATCTTTTCAGCCTTAGGTTGATCAAGTGGTTGAACCAATGGTATATTTAGTCAATCCCACTCTTCCTTCAGAGAGTGACCTGCATCAAGCCATTGAACCAATGCGATATTTGGTAAATCCCACTCTTCCTTCAGAGAGTGATCTGCATCAAGTGGTTGAACCAATGCAATCTTTGGTCAATCCCACTCTTCCTTTAGAGAGTGACCCCGATCAAGTGATTGAATCGATGCAATATTTGATCAATCCCACTCTTCCTTTGGAGAGTGAGTTGTCTACTAGTCATTATTTCTTCACTATCAGTTGATAAATTTCTGGGTAATGGGGCACTGAATTGGCTTTGAATGAAACCCCGCTAAGCCCTCAGATTGATTCCTTTGATTGGGATAGCCTAGTTGATCCATACCTTCCTTTGGCTGTACCTTTTTAGATAAAGGTCCAAGTCGAACAATACACGGTTGCTCATTGTATTGTAGATGAGGGATACTCTGTTAGTATTTTATCTATGTATGCTTGGAGAGGCATGGTATCTCCTAGCCTCGTGTAGACTATTAATAAGTCACTAGACTTTGATAGAAAACCTAGTAAGAATCTGGGAATTCTTACTCAAACACCTATTACTTTTGATGGGAATATTTTCTTAGTCGATTTCATGGTTATCGAGGATCCCTTGGACTTCAATATGCTCCTCGGGTGTGATTATGTACATGCTATGAAATATGTGGTGTGTACATTCTTTCGCATGATGTATTTTCCTCACAACTAAAGCATTGTCACTATCAATCAGCTGGAATTTGTTGATCTCTCTCCTTACCCAACTGTAGACCAAATCTATCCTTTAACAATTCCTAGTGTTTCGGTGGGAACTACAGGTGAATTATGTGGCCTCATATCCTTCGTGTCCAATTGATACTGATAAAAAGCCTCTGGATTCATGCTTACCTTCTTAGGACTCGGTCCCAGCAGTTGACGAGGTTATCTATCCAATGGAGACTTTGGAGCCCACTCTCCACCTGATTGATCCAATTGAATGTTTAGACATGTGTTCTATCTGGGATGGTATACTTCCTTCTGATGAAGTCTTCCTAGAGTCTATGATACAATCTAACCTTATTATGGATGTGGAATTAGTTGTGATTAGATCTAGCCCTAACTTGATTTTTGAGTCTGATCTTTTTGATGATCGATCCTCAAACATTGGCACTACTGAGTCTTTGGACTCTCCCATCGAGCATCAAGTCTATGATCCCGATGATTTTGACCCTTCTTGTATATTTTTCGACCCCCGTAATGATGAATATGTTTTTTCAAATCCCATCATCTATGTTGAATTTAGATTTCCTTTTGAGGTTGATCTTGTTGATTATAAATCCTTAATCCTTGACACTATAGATTCTTCCATGGTTAGATATACTTTAACTATGCCTTTTATTTAAGATGGTGAAGTTGCGAATGTTTCTACCAAAGTGACCTATATCGAATCTCTTCTTCTGAATATGATCTTGATAATGTTGTTTCTTGGTGATAGGATTCTTATTTGGATTCACAACTACTTACTGGCATCTTATTTTTGTTCAAGATATAACTGGATTTTCCTATATCCTACTTGCACTTATGATCTTGATGTCAGCTTCCACGTTTTTATCTCATTACATAAGCCCTCATCTCTACTCTCATCATTGCTCAACTTTGTATCATTTTGTCGTTGCAACTTGAAACCCTTTACCTGGAGGAGACTCTCCTCGAGTGTCCTTATCTTTTTCATGTTCGTTGCTCTATGCTTATTTGTGTTCCTTGCGCTTGGAACTAGTTCTGTATTCCCCTGACACTCATTTCCTCACGTTTAGAATATTAATCCAGCTTTCCTTCGAGCTCGTTAAAAACAGTAAGGAGGCCACAAGTTGAATTTTCCATGCTCATTAAAACTTTACGGGAAAGGTATTTGGATTTATCTTTTAGCTGTGGTTTGACTCCTTAAACATGACCATATTTCCAAGTTTACTTGTTCTTTCAAACTCGTTAAAGGAATTGAAAGATCACCCACATGGGTATAATTTTAACCCTTTTCCGGACCATGTGGATTATTTACGAAAAAGGAATACTCTAGTTCATTGTAGCTAGAAGAGTATTCCTAGGTATATGATTATCTCTTTTTTTCGGGCCTAGGAGACTAAATTTAGAAAAAAATGAACCTGTTTGAGCTTATTTTTCTTTTTCGTTCTCTGGTTTAAGCCAAAAAAAAAATTCAAGCATTCTTTATGCCATTTGCATGCTCACTAAAACTTCAGCACAAAATCATCGAGTTTATCATTGGTTTCCCCATACTCGCAAATGAATGGAACAACATGAGTGATCTTGCTTTCCTTCACACTTGTTCAACTAAGGATTTATGCTTTCTCTTGAAGGAATGTTGGGATGGTGATAGTTTAATTCTTTTTCAGACCTTGTTGACTAACTAGGAAAAATTAATACCTTAGTTCTATGGAGCTAAGAGAGTTCTCCTCTAGATTATTTTATACTTTTTCGGACTTTGGAGACTAACTTTACAAAAACGTTCTCCCCTAGAGTCATATTTGGCATTTTCAGACTCTCAAATTGTGAAAACACCATCGAGCATCCACTAATTCAGGCTCTTAAAATCCACGGATCGGTGCTTTATCAAGTATTCTTCTAGCTCTTCTCCAAGCTTGCTCAACAATGAAGAAGGCCTCGAGTTTGCTTTCTTGGACCTGTTAAAAATTTATAAGAAAGAAGGGAAGGGAATATTTTTCAAATTTCCTTTTATACCATGGAAACAAGTCTTGTCTCCTTGAACAAAAGCACCAGTTTTGAGTCTATCAATAGTTGGGTTCTAGTTTTTGGCCTTAAGATTAAGCTCAATCTCAGAGTTATCGTTCCTCCGATTGGTTATCCTTCCAATCATATGGAGAATCTGTCAATTTCAACTACATTACATATTTGTATCGTTGGTCCCTTTGTTTCTAAAGCTACATGAGTCACATTTGTGTCGTGCTCCTTGTTCAAGGATAAAATCTGTGTCGAGCATTCTACAGTTTCCTTGACCTTATGTGTCAGCTACTCCCTGGTATCAATTCATTACATCAAGTTTTTTGTGATCCTTGTTGCAAAAGTTTGTACCAGTTCCAAATCCAATTAGTCTTTAATTTCCCTCATTTTGGATGATGGAGGATGCCTTAATGCCTTTCTTCCAATGGATATATTCCTATCAAATTCAACACATCTTTCTATGGGAATTAGATTTAGAGTTTATGATAGTACCTTGGGGAATACAGTCATCAGTGGCAGTTTCCCTCGCTATTGGGTAGCCAGAATAACATAATGTCTCCTATTCGATGTATTCTTTAGGTGTTCAACTCAAGATCATTTATTCACACTTGTTAGAATGTACTAGGTACCTTGCGGTCCATTTTCATTACTGGTGGTTTCCCTCGTGTTTGTTGATAGTTTTCATTCATTGATCGGTAACCAAATGGTTTCCTCCATGTTCAAATTCAAATCCTGTATTCACATGATTAGGTTTTGTACCTTTGGGAAGTTTTGATTGAAGTCTTTGGGCCGACAAAAGCATCAATACCTTGTCACACTTCATATGAAATTTGCCGAGACATAGGTCCACCTTGTATTCTTGTGGATATGATTGATTATTGATCATGGATCCATGTTGTTCATTTGTGTCCATGACAATGGCACATTTTTGCATATTGTGTGACCATGATAGTTACATCATCTATACATATGTTGGATATACCTTGTATATTTCTGGCGATCATTTGTATATGAACATGTATGTCCTAGAGATTAGTTTTGTCTGACATTTACCTCTCTTTCAAGTACCTTTGTTTGAGCCTATGATCTTGGTTTCTCTAGTTTCTTTGCCTCCATGATCCAACGTCCATTCCCTATTTGTAATGTATTTCGACCATTGTCTTACACTCTAATCTCATACATTATGGGGCATCTGTTATAGCAAAAAATGGAACTTCTCCATCCATGATGAAATTTACATGTTTGGTCGCATGACGACACTTCATGAAGGCTAATGTCAGTCACCCAAAGTAAACTTGTGGATGGAAGGGCCATATTAGGACTTATGTAACATATTTTTACCTATTTTTTGGTCCATTTTATGCCTAAGAGGCCAAGTAATAAGTTTCTAGACCAGACCAAATCCTAAAAACCCTTGGATATACCCTAAAAAATGATAAAAAAATATATAAAAATTTGAATTTTGGGTGGTTTGGGTGGTTTTAGAACTTCCCCCGCAGTTATAACTACCCTATCCTCGACCCTAAATCTTCACTTTTATATATAAGAGAGGGATACGAGACCATGAAAGGGACTCAGACTTTGGTATTTTTATGCTGGCATGATTTGGACTCTCATCCCCCTCACCTATTCCCTAGTCTTCATCTACCCCTGTTGTAGAGCTTAGAGGTTGAGAATATTGGAGGAGAGAAGCAGAAGATCCAGATCGAAGGTTTCATGAGGTGCCTTGAATGAGGAGAAGGTATATCTTTCAGTTCTTCCAAATATTAATAAATATTTGATGTTCTTCCCTTTCCAAATCATTGTATAATGAATGTTGAGTCTCATTTTCTAATCACATGTTAATTAGGTTTTTGTGTTATCTTGAATATAATTGTTTTATATGTGGTAAAATTGGTTTGAGGAAGGTTTGAATTTGTTTTTAAAGTTCCTAGGTTGGAGAAAAAGAGGAAGGATAAAGAGAAATCATGGACCAAGCTTCAGTTCATCAGGTATGAACCCTCCTAACCGTTGAACTATTGTTTAAATTTATACTTGCAGAGCTTTCTATATCAGTGTAAACCCCTAGTAAATTGGTGGCCTTAACCCCATCCATAGGATCAATTCCATAACAATAGGTGCATAGGGAAAACTCTCCCAATCATGGACTCCTATCCATTTCTCTTGGTAACATGCAACCGTGCATCAAACACGTCGATGCAAATCTTCTCCCCTCGGTGACTCAACCTCTCCAAACAGTGATCTACGGAAAAATTCATCAGAATGAAACTAATGCATGAGTGAGTTTCTCTTTTATCAAATCCTACTAATCTTGAGGATATTTTCTTAATCCATGATCTAGGTAACATTCACACAAACATTTCTATGGTTAAACTGGATCTGATACCACTTGATCTAAAATTTCTAAGGATCTTTGTAACTAGGGATTGTAAGTGTGAAAAAGAACGTTTAACAACCGATATATGGATTTATTTTCTAAAACAAATATAATACCTGAACAATCCTTAAATTGCAACAAATAACACAGTATCATAGCCTCCTTGAAAGAAGTCACTGTGCAGCTGAAATACAACTACAATGGCAGCTACTGGAAATTAGTGTTTCACGGTTGAAAACCCTAGAATATTGAATCTAGTCATCTTGGAACTTTTGCTATAAATAAATATTGGAGAAGGATCAGAAGCCAAAATATTTATAGGCTGAAGATGAAATCTTGTTGTACCTCGTGTAAAAAGTTTAGCCCCATATTCGCTATAATTCAGGAGATATTATTCCTCCAAAGCAGGGTTCCAGCCTCCTCCAAAATACAGTCATAAACATGTGACCTACAGAGAATTTATATATCTCGGGTTAGGAAGGTCCAAATTAAATTTCACAAGATGTTAAAGGTAGGGAACATAATTTAGTTTCTATGATCCACTTTTCGGACCCTAAATGTGAAATCGTGACATGTGGAAATTCGTACAAGTTCTCTATGCTGAACAATACTCAAAACAGTAACCTTGGGAAACTCAACATAAGTCCTGCTTGGAGAATCCAATTCTGCTCTAACATGTGGGGTTGGAAAGAGGACAGATCAGGTTATCTCAGTGTGAAGTTTCAAAGTGTAAGGAGCCAAAACTTCAGAGATACATCAGAATCAATATCAGATAATTATGTAGAAGAATAATAAGATATTGTTGTAACCACCTGAAATTCCCCCCCCCAAGATCATGGGATTCATTCATTCAAGTAATATGTGCTAGAAGGAATTTGATTACCTTCAGCGGAATCTGGGAAGAGTGCACACAAGAATAATCTCTACTCATAATAAGAGAATAGAAGATGGGAGCAACTGAAGATCAAGCTCTCATGATTCAAAGAAGATTCCTCAAGCGATGAGGAATATGAAGGATTCAACTCATGAAGAACTTCTTATCCATCTCAGCGTTTGGATAAGAAATGATGCAATTGTGAATCAAGAAGATGATGAAGTAGAAGGATCAAGAAGGAGTCTACCAACCAAACTAATAAATATAAGTATTCAATTTTCATTCCATGATATTGTTTGGTTGTGCACTTGTTGATATTCAATTGATGAGTTATGCATGTTTGTGTGTTTGCATTTATACTATTGAATTGCACATGATGGTTAAGAAGTCAATGATGTTGTACAATATTCCATTGCTACTTATCTAGATTGAAACATCTTTGCTGACATATTAGGAGTAGTGCATGATCTTAATAACATTGGGGTAGAAGGAATATAGAAGTTATTGTATATGTACGGGACATGGATGAATGTTGTAGCATTGGCTAAGATAGTTTCATGAGTTTTTTGAGATATATTTGTCACTATTAATATGTTTTGGAAATTATGAGATGTTTTTAATCATGCAACTGAACTTGACTTGTACATCATTTCGAAGAACAAGTAACGACAGTTCAAAAGAGGAACCTGAAGCTCCCCGGGTTAGAGACATTATGGCGAAAGAAAGAGAATCAAAAGAATATAAAGAGAACAGTAGATCCACCTCGAGATATGAATACCATCTTGGGCACGAGAAATCATCCAAGATGAAGAATAGTATGACGAGACTTCCGAATAAAGTAAGAGGCCTCAGACACACTCCAGTTATGTGACAATGTTGAGTGAAATCATTGTTGCAGATCCTTCCAGCTATGAGGGAGTATCCAAGAAGAAAGGGAAGGAGACTATGATCAAATACTACTAGTTGATCAAGAGGAATGATTTCTAGGATGTGGTTTCGAGACCTAAAGGGAAGTCCGTAGTGTCTTCCATATGGATCTACAATATCTAGGATGCAGTAGTAGGAAACATCAAGGGATAAAAGGAAAGATTCGTAGCATGAGGCCTCATAGAAAGAAAGCATAGACTATGAGGAGACATTTACAACAGTTCTGAGGTACACTTCAATTAGATCCATACGTGCAGGTATGATATGGGAGATACACTAGTGGGATATCAAGACAACATTCTTGAATGGTGTATTCAAGGAGGAAGTGTACGTAGAGAAACCATTGGGATTTGAGACACATGACATGTAGACTCATGTGTGCAAATTAAAGAAGGTTGTGTACAAGCTCAGAAGGCACCCATGGGATAGAACATACGGTTACATGAGGAGATTTAAGATCACCTAGAGTGATGAAGATCTTAACCTTTGCTACAAGGTTGAATATGAAAGCCTATAGAGGACGACAAGCTCATAAATGGGTGCAAAAGGAAATTTTCAACAAAGTTCAAGAAAGAGGATCTTGGTATACAGTGACCTTAGATGGATACATAGAATATCAGTAGCACTGAAAGCTACTTGTTACTCAAGTACATAATGTTTCGATACATAGAGTAAACAATCCAGAGGGAGGATGATAATCCACATCAGAGGGAGTGACTGTAGAAGATACTCAAGTTTGACATGGTACAGGAGGATGGACAACTTCCTGATGGGACCAAGCTTTACTGAGAGTAAATTGGATTCCAACCTTTACTTCAAGGTTGAAGGCGGAATATCAGTGATGCTCCTGCTATATGTCGATGACTTGCTCCTAACACAAGAGGATGGAATCATTGAATATGAAAGGATGAGACTTGCCACCGAGTTCGAAATGAAACACCTAGGGATGATGCACTACTTCTTAGGCATGGAGGTGTGGCATAATGCATATTGTATTTTCCTTGGTCAAGGAAAGTATACAATGGATATTCTGAAGAAATTCGGAATGCTGGACTACAAGGATATAACCACACCTATGGCATCGAACTTGTAGCTATTGTGTGATGCTTCATTAGAGTCGGTTGATGCCATGATCTATCATCGAATGATTGGATCAGTGATGCATCTTACGAATATGAGACCAAACATATGCTTTTCTATGAACAACCTGATTTAGTTCCTTACATATATGACACATGTTCACCTAGTTGCTACAAAGCATGTAGTGAGGTACCTGAAGGGTACAGTTCAGTATGGGCTCAAGTATGATACGAATCAAAGGAATAACCTACACAGTTATCTGTATTCATATTGGGAAGGAAGTGCCACTGAGAGGAAGAGCACCTCGGGTTTCTTATTTAGTATGAGATCCAGTATGATCTACTGGTTTGGAAGGATGCAATCATGCATGGTGCTGAGTATAGCTGAGGAATAATATGTTGCCACTTACTTAGCTAGTTTTGAGAAAGGAGCAGTGAATCTCCAGTACGTGATCCAGATAGAGGCCCCTCGAAAGAGGGAGTGATGAATTATAATATAGCCGAAGATACAGGTTATCCGATTGTAAAATTCTTGGTGAATTTCATAGGTTACCGGATGTAATCAGTCATGTAGGTTGTCCTCGGATGTAATTAGTCCTGTCGAATCTCACAGGTTATCCTTGGACGTAATCAATCATGATGTGATTCTATGCTAGAAATAGCCAAAGTGAAGTTTGAGTACTTCAGAGAAATAATTGGTATGATCCAAAATAAGACCTCTCGAAAGAGGGAGTGATGAGTTCTAGCATAGCTGGAGAGACAAGTTGTCTGAGCATAAAATCCTGGTGAAGCTCGTAGGTTGCTCAAATGTAATCAGTCCTGTAGGTTGTCCTCAGATGTAATCAATCCCAATGAAGCTCGCAGGTATTCCTTGGATGTAATCAATCCTGATATGATTCTATGCTAGAAATAGATAGAGACCATAATACACAAATGCATGATATCTCACATGGGAAATGAGACAAGTTGTCCAAGCTCAAAAAATCCTGGTGAAGCAAGATGCTCAAAAGTAATTAGTCATGTAGGTTTTCTATGTAAATATGAGTCCTAGTGTGATACGCAGGTTACTCAGATGTAATCCGTCCTGAGACATGTTATCCGAATGTAAATATGAGTCCTAGAATGGTATGCAGTTTATTTGAATGTAATAAGTCCTATGGGTTTTCCAAGTGTAAAAACGAGACATGGAGTGGTACACAAGTTACTCAGATGTAATAAGCCCCGAATTTTATCGAAACGAAAAAGATCCTAGATGGAGGTTGTTCAGAGGTTAACCTAGAACGTAAAAGGTCCTGATGCAGCAGGTTGTTTGGTCGTAATCAATCCTTACATATATATCCATATATGTGTGTTCCCATGTTGAGATGATAAGGTCACGAAGCATGAGAGGTGCACCTAGGAGGTTCTACCTTACTGGTAGAATACATGTTGACCATGGAGAGAATTAATGCAAAGAATGTGCTCCTAGAAGGTTCTCACATAGTTGTAGATGTAGGATTGTCTTGGTGACATCCTGGCATGTTCCTATGTTAATAGAACGAAGGTGGTTTGCATTTGTACTGTGATCTGTGTGCTTTGTTTTTTTTTTGTGCGGGACAAAAGTGATGATCTGGATATGAAAAGATAAATGTAGGAAATGTAGGTTATTGCCGTGGAAATGTAAATAATTTCTTGGACTGTACCTAAGCGATGACGATAACATGATGGTAGGAAATGCAGGTTATTGTAGTGGAAGGTCATGGGTTGTATCGACAAGATGATCTGATAAGACGAAAAGAGGGTAGGAGACATAGGTTATTGCAGTGGCAATGTAAAGAATGGTCCTGGTCTATACATATGTGATGGATTTCTCATGGATATGATGAATACCTAGATGAGGTCTAGGCCGACATCCAACATGAAAAAGGGTTTGGCTCTGTAGAATCTTCCTATGATGGATATATGTGACATATTGGAAAAGATGAGGACAATTGTAGCAATGATGATGATGACTCAGTGACGATGACCAGATGTGTTGATGACTGTGTTGAGATAATACCTTCCTAGTTTAGGGGGATTGTTGTTGTAATTGTACTTCAGAATATATTCTGAGGTATATTATTGTTGTATATTTTTGTACCCCCATCGAAGATGTGTGTTTCCCCTTTGGGGATGTCATGATTGTGTATGGTCACTGAGGTAAACCCTTTGTTGTAAGTCGGGGAAATAGTCCCTAGGTTAAATAAAGTAAAATGTATTTATGTGTATTCTTAGGTAGGTCATCCTCACAAGTAACTTGGATGACCTATTGGTTGAGTTAAAAACTCAACAAAATAATATAAATAGGTAGGCACCCTCCTTATTTGTACACACTTCACTTGTTCTCTCATGTGCGCTTTAGGAGAGAGAGGAAGAGGAGGGAAAAAGAGTTGCTACAAACATATTTTTCTTGGGTTATTATATCTTGTCATATTATATTTTTTAAGGAACTATTCTGAGGAAGTTTGTGGGGTTTTCTCCTTTATGGTTTCCTCGATGAAGATATGTGTGTCTTGTGTATATTTGATGTATTATTGTGCTTGTTATTCTTTTAGATAAATATCCTAAGTAAAATAACTTAGAAAAAATAACAATATATATATAT
>LPNX010560505.1:64271-115673 GCA_001517045.1 Pseudotsuga menziesii
AAGCACCAACTCGCAGATTATAGGCATTGACATGTAAGGACTTCTATCTAATGGACAAGAACCAACATGTTTATTTCAAGCACTGACCTGAATGTATATTAGTCCTATTTACGCAAGATCTAAATCACAGTGTTCAGGAACCAACCTGATTGAATACTGTTGTCTTCTCTTCTTATTCTTCAAGACCAATTGAATTCTCCAATACCAACTAGATGGAAGCACCAACTCCCGTTTATATTTTCCAGCACCAATTGGATGGAAGAAACAACTCTCGCATATATGTTTTCTAGCACCAACTGGAAGGAAGCACCAAATCCCCTTTCTATATTATCCAACAACTACTAGAAGGATGCACCAACTCCCCTTCCTTGAATTCTCCAGAAACAACTAGAAGGAAGCACCAACTCTCTTTCCTTTCCACTTCCTGCCTCCCTAAAATGAATAGATTATAATAGAATTGTGATCTGCATCTTTTTTAATTTGTGTCTGCATATTTTGATATATGAGTCTATGTATTTTGATTTCTGTGTCTTCTGATGTGTGCACCTTTTGATATATGTGTCTATGTCTTATTATGTCTTCATCTTCTAATATTTGTGTTTGTGTCTTCTGATATCTGCATATGCATCTTATAATATCTGCATCATTTGGCACCATCAACTCTTTAACACTTCTATGATATGCATCATTCACTATGTATTCTCTTCACACATATTTGTACAGGGAATCCTTCTAATGTGTGTCGCTTGTCTGTTGTTATTATTCATGAGTTTACACAATCGTCTCTCTATTTTATAAACTTATTCCGAACCAATGAGCCATTGATACCCCATAATTAGACGCTTGCAAAATCAAAATATCATTTATTATTCGTCTTCAAGCTTACATCAATACTTCCATCTCTTGCTTATTTATACTTTTCTTGATCAAGGTATGTTTCCATAAGTTGGGGTTCCTTTCACTCAGAGACACCCCAACTCTCTTACTTCTTGGTCACGCTAAGCACCTCATTCCATATTTTGTTGCCATAAACATTGTTGATCATTCAACCTTGTGGGGTTTTGTGCACTTAAGACCATTGACGTAGTGGTATCTACGCATATGAATCCCATGTCTTGGTGGGATTTGCACACATCCTGAACTTCCACACTTCTTCTCAATATACTTCTTCAAACTAGTTTTGTGCATATAGAGAGGCATTTTATAATATTGTTGAGGCTTGCATATAAATTTATATATATTTCTTCAAACTATATTTTTACTCAGCATCATCGATTGTAACAACAAGCTTCTATACTTTTTACTTTGTCAACATGTTTCTTGATTGACATGAAGCTTGTTTCTTGTTTGACATCAAGCTTGTTTCCTGTTTGACATTTAGCTTGTTTCTTGTTTGATATTTAACATCCATCTTGTTTGTTTGACATCATGCATGTTTCTCATTTGAAATTATCGACAACACCAAAGTACAACAATCTCATCCTTTGACATTGATCTCAACTCCAACTAACATCGATCTCCCACTGAATATGATATGTTCTTTTGTGCGCAAAATACTCCCCCTATGTTCATGCCATTTAATTCTTCATTTTGTATTTGCACAGATATTTCCTATTTAGATTCTATTCAACATTTATTGTTTCTTCATTCTCCTCCTTTGACATCAATGTAAATGGGATACTTCTTTTGAGTATTTAACTCCCCCTGGCATCATACTTCTCAATTCATCTTTATGTTACTTCTACTGCACCAAATATACTACCATGTCGTAGATGTTTCATTTATGTGTCATTTACCGACTTCGCATCACTGCTATTTGTTACTTATTGACTACGTCTCAATTAATGTGATTTCGCAAAATTTTCCATGACATCCAAAAAAAACTTTCTTAATATCGCACATATTTTCTTCTGTCATCAAGCTTTGCAACAAGTTGATGTGACTAATAACTCGTGCAAAAAATATGACATGTTTTTATTGTACTTGAGATTTTAGACGAAATCATTTCGTTCACATAGAACAATGAGTTAGATTTCTTCTTTTTGTCCTCTTTCTTGATCTTATTAATTCATGCAATAAATTTTTACATCTCCCTAGTCAGTTTTGAATCGTGAAGTCATGAATGCAATTAACCCCAATGTCTCTTCAATTTACTTATTTTTGCATGGGGAAACACCTTCCAACTCTATATATGATCTGTGTGTGCCTTGTTTCTTCATCTTGTTTCATTCCTTATCAATATTTTTTGAGTGTTGCAACTTCTAAGTGTCCCTTCTCCATCCATCATGTTTTCTCACTTTCAAATATTTAACTGTTTGTTCGAGAGTCTTCGTTCACTAGTTCAATCACAACAAGTTCAGTTTGCGAGGATGAAAGTAGAAATGGGAATTTGGCAATCCCAAATGAAGGAATCCAACTTCATGCAATAGAGAACCAACAAAAATGAACTACTGACTTGTTGAATTTGATTCGGATGGAGCAGTGTAGCACAAACACCTCTTCTTAGTCTCTACAAATTTGTCCACTTCTCCAAGCTTCTAAATTCTTCAAACAGACTCCAATGGATCTTGAACTTCGCTCGTCTCAGCAACCAACCAGTCATGTCATGGAGTTGGACCTCGATCTTCGACTCTAATTCAATTCTTAATTCTCAATTTTGTTCAACACAACTCCCATCGTTTTAATGTGCTTCGTTCATTGTTAGGCCCTTAACATGCTTTATATTAATAGTTTGACTCTGTTATAGATGATTTTACCACACTTGGTAGATCACATCTTTATGGCCTTCCATGTCCCTCTGCAAACTCCTTGGAGCCCCCTTTCTCAATTTATACTTTGATTGACCAAGAAATTCCCCAAAAAACAACCATTTATTTGTATACGTGGCTTTTAAACCAATACCCGCATGTACACACAGCTTTTGAACCAATACCTGTGTACATTGAGAAATATGCATAAAAACAAAAAAAATTGTAGTTTTCCTCATAGAGTCCCGAATAAATTGAATCTTGGCCTTCCATATGCCTGGGAAATGCTCGGACTCAACCCTCCATTGCCTATTTGGAGGGATATATATTGAGCCTCTTGGATGCATTGAAGGAGGAGAATTTTGGAGAGCAAGGAAACTATAGTTCATTGTTGCCTCACTTGTTTATGCTTGAGTCTGCATCCCTTTGTCCCTTTGGAGCACACATTTCTACTCTTCCCAAGTTTTCCTTTGATTTGTAAGATTTCCATTGTGATGGAGGATTAAAGTGGTGGAGGCCCAAGTTAAGGACTTTGTTTCTCTGTTTCGACGAGGTGCCGATAGATTTTGGCACTGTTTTATCTTTTTTTTATTAATAGAAATATCCATTTCTCGTCCAATACATGTGCATAACTATGAATATTTTGTCCATGGATGTAGTTATCTGCTTATACATGATGATTTATATATGATAGAGTAGGTCTAACAATTTGATATATAGCATGCTTGTCTTGTTTGTTGTTGTTGAGAGTGAATTTTGAATGCAAGCGTGTTGGATAAGCTCAACGGGGATCTACATCAACCGTCTAGAATAACGTATGCTTCATATCCCTTAGTGTTAGATGTATTTATTTCTCTTGCATATTGGAATGGATTGATTTCTAGTGTCTTTTAGTCTGTTGTGGTCTACCCCAATCCATAGGAAGTTTATTTCTGTAACAGAATTGGCGACTCCACTAGGGAGGTTCCTTGTTTTTCTTTCAGGGATTGAGTGCAAAATGTGCTTGAATTTCTCTCTGTTTCTCTATGTTTCTGTTTCGGGTCCAGAAGTATGTTTTCCCATTAGTGTCCTAAGGAAGTGATTTTGGTCTTAGATTTTATTTTTACCCCATAATTCTTCTTGTATGTGAGTTTTTTCTTCCTAGATGCGTATACACACGGGGTTTCCTTGAATTTCCACGTATACATGCAGGTTTTTTGCGAACAATTGTGTATGTGTCCTTTTTTAGTTTGATTTGGATGATTGAGAGTTGATGGGTGAAGTCTAAATGTTGTTGAGTCTTCCTGGGTTTTGTTGGTGTCTGTCTATAGCCTTTGTTTCTGACCATAAACCTTTTTTATTTGTTTTTTTATTGGAAGTGTTTCTTGTCATCTTGTTTCCTTTTTTGTTTTGGTATTAGTGCATTAGATTTATTTTATCTTAGTGCCTTGCTTGGTTGTTTTCTGAGAGTTGTTGCAGGGTCTGAGAGTTGTAGAGTCTTTTATTACGTTCACATATCATTTATTTCAAAAATACAAACATATTTCATTTTTGGCATGCTTATGCATCTTTGCATTTTGCACTTGCATTAGGTTTTCCTACTGAAGTTATAGTCAAGCTTTCATGTAGGAATGGTTCCATTGTAATTTGAAGGAGAAATATGCATCTCATGTAGTGGCATACCCCATTTTATTCAGATTTTGCAAGGGATGGATAACTTCTTGCGGAGGTTTGTTGTCAATTTTTCCAACTTGACCAAGGGTTTCATGTGCCTTTTGAAGAAAGACACACCTTTTATCTGGGATGAGCACGATCAGGAGTCTTTCGATGCATTGAAGAAAGTCTTGGCATCGGCCCCTGTACTTAGTCCACCTGACTATAGCCGCAATTTCTTATTATATGTGGTCGTGTCTCAAGAGACGATTGGTATGGTTTTGGTTCAAGAGGATGAGGATATCTAGGGGAACGTTATCTATTATCTTAGTCGAAACCTCATTGATGCGGAACTTTGTTATACTCATGTTGAGAAGCTATCCTTAGTCACCGTCCATGCAGTTCAACAATTCAGACATTCCATACTCCTTCGCCAGACTTTGGTTGTGGATCACATGAATCAATTTCAGTTCGTCCTCACCAGATGGATGATAGGGGGAAAACACAATAAATGGATTGTGATTTTGCAAGAATTCGATCTCGAGTTTTCTTCGGCAAAGTCGAATAAATCGTTGATTTTTGTGGAGCTCATGTCAGATTTTCCTAGTTTGGATGAAGTCAAGGTTCATGAAGACTCTTTCATGGAGGAGAATATTTTTCTCATTTCAACTATGGACCCATGGTATGGGGTTATTATCATCTATTTGCAAACTTTGAAGGTTCCTCCTCATCTCTCACGGGATGAGCATCGACGGTTATGTCATTTATCTAATAATTACCTCATTGTCGATGCCACTTTGTATCGTTGTGGGGTTGATTCCATTTTATGTCGACGTTTAACTCATGAGGAGGTTGAGGTTGTGCTAAATGATTTCCACAGATGGGCGTGTGGTGGTCATTTATCCGGGCTTTCTACAACTCAAAATGTTTTGAGAGCAGCTTATTTTTTGTCATCGATCTTCAAAGATTGTGTCAATGCGGTCAAGAAATGCCACCCTTTCCAAGTGTTTGCACGAAATATGCACTTGCATCCTTCCTTGTTACATTCGATTATCACCATTGGTCCCTTTGCCAAGTTGGGGGTTAATTTTATGGATTGAAACCCAGCTTCGGCTGGGGGGCATCGTGATATCATAGTGGTTGTTGATTACTTCATGAAATGGGAAGAGGCTATGCCCACTATCAAAGTCGATGGTGAGACAGCAGCACATTTCATTTTCAATCAGATTATCACTCGGTTTGGTATCCCGAGGGAGCTTGTCACTTACCATGGCAGGAACTTCCAAAACAAGATTATGGTTGAGCTATATTTGAAGTTGGTATATAAGCAAGATCACTCCTCTTCTTATTATCCTCAAGTGAATGGACATGTTGAAGCTGTGAATAAGTCCCTTAATTACATTCTCTAAAGAATCATCACACAAAACAAGACTAATTGGCATATCACGTTGTATCCTTCTTTGTGGGCTTAGCAAACCTCGGTTAATATTTCCAATGGATTTTCTCCATATTAGTTGGTGCATGGGGTGGAGTCAATTTTACCGATTGAATGCAGAATCCCTTCTTTGAAGCTAGCCATAAAAATTTTGCCAGAAATTTCTGAGTTAAAGGAACGTCTGGTCCGCTTAGAGCAACTTGATGAGTAGCATCGAGATGCCTTAGTGGATCTTGAAGTAAACAAGCGTCGTTTTAAGGCTTAGTATGATAAGTCTATCCGTCCCCAAAAGTTTACTGAAGGTGACTTGGTCCTCTTGTATGACCAATCTAGTGAGTCGTTAGGGGTAGGAAAGTTCAACCCTATGTGGCATGGACCTTACATAGTCAAGCGAGTGTTAGAGAAAGGATCTTATGAGCTAGTAGATTATGAGGGGACAGCCTTTGCAGAGCCTAGAAATGGGATCTATCTCAAAAAATACTATACGTAATTCTCAGCCAAGGCTGATGCTTTGTATATTATCGTATAGTTTCGTAGTTTAGTTTTGGTCTCCTTGTGGTGATCGGGTTTGTTGACTTGCTTCTGTTTCTTGTGGAAGATGTCAATAGAGTCTTCGGTATATGTAGGATACACTGATGGTGCCATCCGCCACACTCAGAACTCAACCTCGGATGCTTGGGTGATCTATACTCCTACGGGTCAAGTTTTTTCTCCACGATGTGTATGTCTTCGGCCTTCATCGAACAATATTGCTGAATATAGTGTCGTGATTGAGTTATTACGCGATGCAATTTATCATGGTATTTGATCTCTTGAGGTACGTATTGACTCGCATTTAGTGGTCTTATAGTTAAATGGTGTGTATCATGTTAGAGATATGACTTTATTACGAAGATTCTTTCGATTAAGGTTGTTAGAACGACAATTTGAAAACATTACATACATTCACATTCAAATAAATTACAATCATGTTGCTGATTCATATGCAAATTACATACTAGATTGACATTTGATACATAGATAATGAAGCATTCACATCACATTGACACATGTAAATATAAATAACCGATCATCATAAGTCTTTTTCATTAAAAATATAGTCCAAAAATTGGTGTCATAATACATAATGCCATGATACAAAAAGTGGGGCTTTCGAGCCACCAAAATATACTACACGATCGATACAAAAAAGTACATCTAGGCCTCTAATCCTGTGGAGAAGGTTGATGATCATGAAAACACACGTCAGCTCTAGCTAGCCATCTGAATAACCAAACTTGTGCACGTGGTACACCCTCCACCTATCATTGCATCACCTCAGGAAATTCCTCGACTTGCGCCATGGGAACCCTGTGTGTCAGTCGAACAAAGTTTGTGTGAATGTTTTGGAGCGTTCGCTCTGCATCCACACCCACTATATCATCACCTCACCCCCTTCAATGATGTCGAGGGAAGTCGTCTGGCCATCTAGGTCCAACATCTGTGTGATATACATTACCAGTATCAATATGTGTCACCACCCAAAAACATGTTTTTCTATTTCACTATATCAAAAAATACGAAAAAATAAATCATTCAAAAACAAAATAGAGTTGGTATTGTTACCAATGTCACCGTATTCAAATTCCGGTGGAATAGGCATGTTAGGATCGCCACAGAATTCTATCCCTTCATAGGGATAGTTGTCTATATCTATGATCTACCTGTTCCACTAGTAGAAAAAGTCAGGTGGGTAGGGCGTAGCCACTCTCCCTCCTCCTAGCCTTCGCATCACATTTTCCCAGCACAACTGAGCTATATCTTGAGCACCATGAGGAGTGATCTCCACTCTTGGGCTTAGCCCTGGTATGTGCTCAAATAAGAATGTACTCAAGATGCTTGCAAAACCAAAGTTTCATGTTCTACCCATATTGCAGTTCGACAACTATTTTTTCAAGTTACCCAATAGCGAGGTACTCCAGTCATAGATGGTGGGCCTCATGCACTCCACCACATAGAACATCAATGGCCTAGAAGCCTGATGGAGAGATTCCAACCCTGCAATCCTTCCTAGTGCTAGTAATATGGCCTTAAGGCCAAGGGTCTAGATAGAGTTCATTGGGATCTTACTCCCAAACATTTCTATGTCTGGGAGGCAGTAAACTACAATATACTCCTCAATTGTGAGGCCAAATCCAACCCCACGAGCTTGTAGATTGACTACCTCCCATCTGCAGGATAGTCTAGTGATAAAATAGATATCCTCAACCTCAAGGCTGAGGGGCATCCCATCAATCTAGAATTTTTTTGTATCCGGATCCCAATAGTCCACCAGCATCTCAAGTAGTCTTGATTTAGCTCTCAAGCTACCAAGATGAAAAAACTTGTATAAGTTTCATGCCCTCAAATCTTGTTGGGCCATCAGGTCACCTTGCATAGCCCTTTCCACATCTTCATGTTCATTCCAAAACCATCGTGCACAAAAACACAAGAGTTTCATGAGTTTTCACCCCAAAAATTGGTATGTGCGACCTTGTACACGACTGTTTCTCAAACAATTGCATATATACAAAGAAATCAAAGGATTTCCCACATATATCAGGCCCTATACACAGAAATCGATATATTTTTTGTGTGGGCCGAAAATTCCATTTTTAGGGTGCCCCAAAAGTAAAATTCAACCACTGAAAATAAAAATAAAAACATTAAAATGAAAGAGGATGGGATGAAGAATTACCTGCTTCAAACGGTTCTTGATTTCGTGGCTTGTAGCTCCCAGAATCAGTGTTTCAAGTTTGTGGTTCAAAAACACTATGTGTGGTAAAAATTCCAAATGGTATGGTAAAAGTGAGCTTTTTACTATTTTATAGAATTTTTTTTGAAATTTTTACCCACTACTCTATAGTTTGGACCCTTATTGACTATTTTGGACTGTTTGGCCTATTGTTGTGGTGTAGGGACTTGATTTGAGCATACTTTGACTGATACTTTGACCCTTCTATATCTACCATGGGTATAATTTTGAACTGGCATATAGGGTAGGATTCCATATCTGCTTGCATTATGCATTGCCTTATGACCATTTCATCATAACTCTAGGTACGAACCCACTTCATAAGGTCACGGAACCTTCATACTGCTATTAGAAGTGACATTATGTAAGTGGTAGAGATTTTCTATTCATGGGTGCTCTAGTTAGATCTCGCTTTGCAGTTTGGTACCCATGCCGTGATTCCTCCTCTAGGTTTGGGAGTCCCTTATTAGTCTTGTCATGTCCTTATGCAAGAGCTTCATATCCCTCTTGAACTTTATGCTGGCCATCTTCCACAGGGACTCCCTTGTATATCAAGTTGTAATTGCATATTCATGTGTTTTTATTGCCTTATTAAGCTTTATGTCGGCTCCTCGCTTCAGAGTTATAATCCATATAACCCGATCTTGCCTCAATCCTAGCCAAGCAGAGCCTTCTATATATCCTTTACAGCTTGATCATCCCTTACCGGGAGGAGACCTTCCCCCGAGTGTCCTCATCCTGCACATGATTCCTTGCATTGAGCATAGGTATGTTCCACTGCTTGGAACTAGTTTGATTTCCCGCGACACTCATCTCCTCCTAGTTGTATACTATAAGCACTTTTATTCTTTTTCAATCTTTTTAAATCTAAAAAAAGTCCAAAAAAATATAAAAATCTGGACGGGAAATGATATTACTTTTGGAAGTTGTTGAGTTGTGTCGCCTTCGAATAGAGCACTGTATATCACATACATTGGTTGGGTTGTTAGTATGACTTTAGGAGTTGTACTCGTTACTCTGATTTTTTTCCACCGATTGGTTATGCTTCTAATCCCTATGGAGCCTCTGTCGATGCCTCATGTGTTGCAGAGTTGTCCCAGTTTGCATGTCAATTCTATGTTGCCTATGTTCAGTCACCATTTTTCTTATGCTCTTGTTCGAAGGAAGTCTATCCTGAGTCAGTAATTCCTCAGTTATCTTGACTTTGCATGTCGGCCATTCCTAGTATAGTTACTGGTTTGTGCACATATAGTTCATTCGATTTCTTCCACATTATCCAGCATTGTTGAGTACCTTGTGTTGGTTTATGGGGGGTGGCTTAATTCCCTCCTTCCATCGGATTCCATTCCATTGACTTCTGATCATTTATTCTGGAATAGGAGTCTAGAGTCCATTGAGTGCCTTGAGACTTACGTTCATCGTTGGTAGGTTCTCTCTCCATCGACAGTTTTGGGAATACATCAATGTCCCTTGATCGATTGATGTTTCAAGTGTTAGACCTCAACAAATCTATTCACTTTTGTTAGATTACACTCTGTACCTTGATTCCCATTATCATTATCAGTGGTATATCTTGTGTCTATTAACGGTATACATCAATGAATGGTAATTAGACGATGGACCATCATGTTCGACCTCAACACCTTTTTTCACGTGATGGGACATGTACTTGTATCAATTTGCATAGAAGACTTATGAGTTTGGTGGAATTTCATATATGCTACCTCCTTTATCATGCCAGTATTCGTGAGATATCAGCTCTCATGACTAGATTCCAGTATATTATCAAATATCTTCATCCACTATGGAGATTTTTTTCATTGCATATTGTACATTGCGATGACCACACATGACATTTGTATATCATTCCTATTCATGGCCATTGTACTCGTATGTATCCAGGACTGCTACATGTATATTTGCAGTCACATACTGAGATTTATCATTGTATTGTACTGGCGATGGTTGGTTCTTCCACTTGGATCTTCATTACTCCACTCCTGGGATGGATATAATGTATTTCAGCCATCATGTTACCTCTATGACCTCACACATTAGGGGGAATATGTTATAGCTTATTTTACCACACTTGGTAGATCACATCTTTATGGCCTTCCATGTCCCTCTACAGACTCCTTGGACCCCCCTTGCTCAATTTATATTTTTATCAACCAATAAAGTCCCAAAAAAACACCTGTTTATGTGTATACATGACTTTTAAACCAATACCCGCGTGTACACATGGCGTTTGAACCAATACCCATGTACATTGGGAAATGTGCATAAAAACAAAAAAAAATGGATTTTTCCTCATAGAGTCCCAAATAACTTGACTCTTGGCCTTCCATATGCCTAGGAAACACTCAGACTCGACCCTCCATTACCTATTTGGAGGGATATATATTGAGCCTCCTTGATGCATTGAAGGAGGAGAATTTTGGAGAGCAAGGAAACTATAGTTCATTGTTTCCTCACTTGTTTATGCTTGAGTCTGCATCCCTTTGTCCCTTTGGAGCACACATTGTTGCTCTTCCAAAGCTTTCCATTGTGATGGAGGATTGAAGTGGTGGAGGACCAAGAGGAGGACTCGGTTTCTTCGTTTCGACGAGGTGCTGATAAAGCTTGTCACTATTCTATCTCTATTTTATTAATAGAAATATCCATATCTCGTCCAATACATGTGCATAACTATGAATATTTTTTCCATGGATGTATTTATCTACTTATACATGATGATTTATATATGCTAGAGTAGGTCTAACACTTTGATATATAGCATGCTTGTCTTGTTTGTTGTTGTTGAGAGCAAATTGTGAATGCAAGCATGTTGGAAAAGCTCAATGGGGATCTACATAAACTGTTCAGAATAAGGTACGCTTCATGTCCCTTGGTATTAGATGTATTTATTTCTCTTTCATATTGGAATGGATTGATTTCTAGTGTCATTCAGTCTATTGTGGTCTACCCCAAGCCATAGGAAGTTTCTCTTCGTAACAGACTCTAATTTTTGCAACAATGATCTTATGTAATTTTTGCTTCCTATAATAACAACCTTTGAATATAATACAAACTTTGGTTATGTAAGAATGGTTTATCATCGTGACACTTATGTTTGTCAACAATAATACTTATTTGTACCCATCTTCTTTGAACAACCACATGTATGATTCCTTTGTGTGGAAAACATATTTTCACAAATAATTTACTATGGCAGTATTTGTTACTTTTCTTCATGGATATATGTCCAATTCCTTTGAAACTTTACATTAGTATGACTTTATATATCAAACCTTAGATGTTTTTTTACTACAATACATATTAATACATTACTTGAATTCCTAATGAATAATTTGTTGAATTCAAGGGTCTTACTTAACCTTTTAGTGATTAGCAAGATGGGAAGCAATCACTTGTTGCTTGAGATGTACTTGGGCCATTTTATTTGATTCTACATGCTTGAGGAAATTTCTTTACCCACCTTTTCATGTACACACATCCTTTTTTATACTGCTCCTGATAGCTTTCCTTTTTAGTCCATATGTTGTTGTTATGTCATATAAAGTATTTTTATCTTAACGATCTTCAATAATATTGATCCTTGTGTCCAAAACCATCACAATCATAGCACCTCATCATATTTCCAAAACAGTTACACCTAAAACACCTCAATGCATTGACACTCCTTTTACTTATATAGCATGGAAATTTGAGATTATTAAAAGGACTATTATTCTTGTAATGGACTTTCTCTTCAATCTTTGTTTGTTTTATATCTGATATACATTCATTGTCGCAGATTTTTTTAGGTTTCTTATCATAGTCAATCCTTGTCTTGTCTTGTCTGCTAGTGATATCTAGATGTTTAGTATCTTGTTCAATATTGATGTGCTATTATTGAACTTGTTCTCAATTTATGCTTCAAGATAAACTCTGTCTTCTTTCAGATTTTCACAAAATGGTTTGTTATCCTGGACTATATTTGGTTTCTCAAAGACTAGTTTTATCTTCTTGCATCAACCACTTCACTTTTTAAGTGAGAGATCTCTATATCCTTTTTCACAATCCTTTATGTTAGCATCCCATTCTTCCTTTTTGTTTCTTCTAATAATTCCTCCATCACATATTTATTTTCATCTAGCCATGTTACTTCATTTTGTGTGTAGTTTAATTATTTCTCAAGATCCTCTTACTTCTTACTCATATGTTTTTCTAATGTTTCTTGAAGATCCTCTTCTTCCTTCATTCGTTCTTCAATATTTAATAGTTATTCATTTAGTGATTTTTTATTCTTTCTTGACTTCTTTATCTCTTCAAAAGCACTAATAATTTCACCTTCCATGTCAACTTCTATAGTTTCTTCTTCATTGTTACTCCTGATTGAATCACTTCCTGTATCAGAATTTGAAGGTGAGGTACAGATCCCATTTAAAAAATACTTACTCAATGTTTTTTATTGTCATTTTTGATATGATTCTTTCTTAAAGGAATAATACATATCTTTTTCTTCTGGGTCTTCATCCTCTACAAAATCCATGAAAATAACATCCCTTGAATTATCATCATTGCTATCTTCCTCTGATGACTTGCAGTCTTCCTTGGAGTATAGGCTTTTCCTTTGTTTAGGGATTTTCCTCTTGTTTTCAAATATGTCTTTTTGATGTGTCATTATTCATTCTATATAATCAACATCATCTTCACTATCATTGTGTTCAACTTATTTATAGGGACATTTTGAGGAAAAATGACCTACTCCACCACACGAAAAACATTTGAAAGGAAACTTGCCTATGTATTTTCCATGTCCCCTTTTTAGTTTTTTTACAAAATTGACTTCTTCTTCATTTGATCCATCAAAACTAGTCTTGTTGTGTTCGTTCTAGTTTCATTAGACTTATTGGTAGCTTTGGATGCTACTTCTTTCCTAGGAGGATTCTCTTGTATAGTCCGCATCTCATATGTTGTAAGAATCCCATGCAATTCATCCTTTGTTAACTCGTTCAGATTAGCTCTGTCTTCTAATACTAATAATTTTGAGTCAAATCTAGATGGAAAGGTTCTTAATATTTTTTGTACAATAGATTCTTCAGCAATCTCCACTCCTAGTTCTCTGATAGTGTTAACAATTTCATCTATTCGAAGAGGGTATGATGTTATGTTTGCTTATTCTTTCATCTTCATGGATTCAAACTTCCCTAAAAAGGTTTGTAATTTCATCATATTGACTCTATCATCACCTTCATATTTATTCTTGAGTTTGAACCACGTGTCTTTAGTTAATATACATTGCATCACTTTGGTAAACTAAGAATCTACTAGGACATGTAATATTGTATTCCTGGCCCTTGCATTGTTTTCATATAGTCTTCTATTAGCTGCATCCATTGGTGTGGTTTTAGGATATTGATAATCATTCTCTATTGATTCCCAAACATCCACTCCAAGAAATTCCAGATACACTTCCATCCTTATTTTCCAAAATTTGTAGTTCGACCAATCAAATCTTGGTGCTATGTTGGTGGAAATACCTTCCTATATATCCATATCTGCACAAAGATATATCTCCTAGTGGTTAAACTATTATTGAAGCCACCAGCTTTGATATCAATTGTTGAATTCTTATTTATACTAAGAGGGGGGGGTGAATCAATATAAGCACACATTATACAATTTTGACTTTAAAAATTATACTTCAAAAACTTTTTCTGCCAAAATAGTAAATAACACAATTACACAAAGAATATGTAAAGTAACTATATATATATTACATGGATATGAGACACGAATATCCAAAACATGAGCACCAACACGTTCTAGGAACAACTTGATTGCAAGCACCAACTCATAGATTACATGGACCGACCTATAAGGAATTCTATCTATTGTGCAAGCACCAGCTTGCTTCTTTCAGGAACCTCCCTGAATGGATATCAATCTTATTTTCCTAAGATCCAACTCGCATTTTTCAAACACCAACATGATTGAATCCTGCTACCTTCTCTTCTTGTTCTTCAACATCGACTAAATTCTCAAGCACCAACTCTAATTTATATTTTCCACCACCAACCAAATGAAAGCAAAAACCCGCATCTCTGTATTCTCTAGCACCAACTGGAAGGAAGCACCAAACCCCTTTTCTATATTCTCTGGCACCTACTAGAAGGAAGCACCAAATCCCTTTCCTTGTATTCTCTAGCACCAACTAGAAGGAAGAAACAACTCCCTTTCCTTTCCCCTTTCTTATGCCCCAAAATGGACAAAGTATAATAGAACTATGATCTACGTCTTTTATTATTTCCATTTTCATCTTTCGATGTTTGTGTCTTTTGATATATGTGTTTGCATCCTCTGATGTCTGCATCTTCTAATGTCTACGACTTCTAATATGTGTGTTTTTGTCTTCTGATATACGTGTTTGCATCATTTGATATATGTGTTTGTATATTCTGATATATGTTATATTAGAAACTATCAACTCTTTAACACTTCTTTGTTTTGCATCATTCACTGTGTATTCTCTTCGCACAACTTGGTACAGGGCATCCTTCTAATTTGTGCACTGTGTGTTGTTCTTCTTCATGATTTTGCACAATTATCTCTATGTTGTATAAACTTCTTCTAGATCAATGAGCCATTGATACCCAAGAATTAGAATCTTGCAAAATCAAAATATCATTTATTCTTTGTCTTCAATCTTACATAAATACTTCCATATCTTTCTTATTTATACTTTTCTTGCTCAAGAGATGTGTCCATAAGTTGGGATTCCTTTCACTTAGATATTCCCAAACTCTCTTACTTTTTTTTCACACTAACCAGCTCATTCCATATTTTGTTGATGTAAAACTTATTGATAATTAAATATTTTGGGGTTTTTCACACTTACATCCATTGACTTGCTGGTATCTTAGTATATGAGTCCCATGACTTGGTGGGATTTGCGCACTTCTTGAACTTCCACACTTCTTCAAACTGGTTTTGCGCATATAGAGAGACACTTCCTGATACTGTTGAGTATTGCATATACTTTTATATATACTTCTTCAAATTGGCTTTTTACACGGCATTATCAATTGTAAAAACAAACTTCTAGACTTTCTGCTTCAACAATGTTTTTCTTGTTTGACAACAAGCTTGTTTCTTGTTTGACATTTAGCTTGTTTCTTGTTTGACATTTGACATCCATATTGTGTGTTTGTGATCTGTATTTATGTGAGAACAAAATTAAAGAACATATATAGAATCATAAACAAAGGCATATTGCAATGAAAAAAGAGATACAGTAAACACATATTCTATTAAATAGTGGAAATAGAAAAGATTGTAAATACAACAACTAGAATGGTGGTAGCTATATTTGAGAAGAGATGTGGATGCTACGCTCATCTATCCCAATATGAATACAAAATGAGGCCAAAAGGGCCTATTTATAATAAGCATAAGGGAGAGAACCCTAAAGTTCCAAAACATAATCCTAGAAGATGAACCGTCATAAAGTTTGTGGCCCCAAGGTGGTTAGTTGAACAGTCAACTTCCTGGGGTCATAAATTTTGCATATGATCTCCGATTTGGGTGCTTGATTTCCCATTGGAAACCTCTAAATTTTGGAAACCATTCCCCCCCCGAATTTCTAAAAAAATATTGTTTAGGGCCTCAAAACGGACCCAGAATTTTAGAACCCGAAAATCGGTAGAACAATTACTAGGAAACTGCCAAAATGGACAATTTTTTTGAGCTAGTGGAATAGGTGGGTGGCCACTGATCTCCATCTGGATCAGTTTGACATCATGCTTATTTCTTGATTGACATCAATGAAAACATTAAAGTCCAACAATGACAAGAATCAAGTGGTCGAATTGATGCAATCTTCAATCAATCCCACTCTTCCTTTGGACAATAATTTGTCTATCACTCAATTTTTCTTCACTTCTAGTTCAAGAATTTCTAGATAAGGGGTCACTTATTTAATTTTGAACTAAAACACATCAAGTACTAGGATCATTTCCTTTAATTGGAACAAATTAACTGAGCCTCTCTTTCCTTCTACCACACATTTTCAGATAAAGGTTGGTGTCACATACAAGAATGTTCAAAGTTACATTGTAGATGAAGGATACTCTATTAGTATTTTATCCACGCATGCTTGGGTAAGTGTGCTTTCTCCAAATATTGTGTCGAATGTTAATTATCCACTGTATTTTGATAGAAAACCTAGTCAACCTTTCATATTTCTCCCTTAGTTACCTATTACTTTGGGTGGAAATAACATCTTAGTTGATTTTATGGTTACAAAAGGACCCATGGACTTCAACATGATCCTTGAGCATGATTATGTATATGCTATGAATGTTGCAGTGTCTAATTTCTTTTCTTTAATGCAATTTCCTCAAAATATAAGCATTGTCACTGTTGATCAACTAACCTTTGTCCATTCTTCACATTACCCAACTTTAGACCAAGAATACCCTTATATGTTCATAGAGCTTCGATATATACTAACCCACCACAGGTGAATTATGTGGCCTTATATACCTCATGTCTGTTTTATATTGAGAAGAAGACTCTATGTTCATGATTACCTTCTTAGGACCCGGTCTCGATAGTTTATCAAGTGATCCATCCAATGGGGCATTGGATCCTTCTCTTTGGCCTACTGGTCCAAGTGAATGTTATGACATTTGTCCTATCTAGGATGACGTCTTTCCTTCAAATGAAGCTCTCCTAGATGTTATGATTGAATATGACATTCCTTTGGATATTAAAATCCTTTCCAAATATCATTTTATAACCTCGATTTTCCTTTAGATTTTGATCTTACTGATTATATATCCTCAAACATTTGCATTTTTAAGTGTTTGGACTCTGACATTGAGTTGTAAGTTGGTGTTCCTGATGATTTTTACTACGTGTGTAGATTTTTTGAATCCATAATGATGAGTCTATTCTTGTAGACTCCATTATTGCTTTTATCTTTAATCTCCCTCATGAGTTTGATCTTATTGATTATTTATCCTCAGACCTTGTCACTCTAGAGTCTTAACTGCTAAACTATGCCTTGGTTATGCTTGTTGTGAAAGATGTTGAAGTCACAAATACTTCTACCAAAGTGACATGTATCATATCTTTATTTTTAGATGTTTTGGATATGATATTGGTGTTTTTGTTTCTTGGAGACAAGAATTTTAGTTGGATTCATAGTTTCTTAGGGATTATTTTATGCACATTGTTCAATCCGATCAGGTATATTCAAATATCTGCATATAGGTTTAGGAATCCCCTCTTTTTTGATTCATTTGAACCTTTTTTCCACCTGAATTTCTCATAGGGTCGAACATGTTGGATATTAGTGTTCTATCCATCATTATATGCATTTTTCACTAGTCCAAAAACATAGTCTACCTAACTTGGGCTACCGTAATCAGTACCCCCATGCAATTTTGATTCCCATGCTGAGTTTTTCTCATAGGCTTGGGATTATTTTTAGTTTTTCCACGACTTGGAGAAGAACCTGCGTGTCTTTCTTCCTCATATATTTTTGGATATTTCTTATAAGGCTCCTATTTTTGTGTTTAAGTTGTAAATGCATTTGCATCATTCCCTCCTGTGCTTTTAAGCCTAATGCCAGCTTCCAACTTGCAACTCTTTATAAGTCCTCATTTATTATCGCATTATCACTAATCCTTGCATTATTTATCCTTTGCAACTTCACACCTTTTATTAGGAGGGAACATATCCCAAGTGTCCTTATCTTGCTCATGTTCTTTGGATTATGCATAGGTTTGTTCATTGCGCTTGGAGCTAGTTTTGATTATCCTTGACACTTGTTTCCTCCCATGTACTATAGAATTCTTTTAGTTTTTTTCAGGCTTTAATAATATGAAAAAGATAAAAAGAAAAAGAAAAAGAGAAGAAAGGGAAATATCTCTAATGTATGTTTCCCAATGGAGGCAAGTCAAGTCCTCCTTGAACAAGGCGTCAGTTTTGAGTGTGTCAACAAGTTGGTTTATAGAATTTGGCCTTAGGATTTGAACCTTGATCATATATTTTATGACTCCTTCAGTTGGTTATTCTTCCAACCATATGGATAATCTATTAATGTCTCTTACATTACATATTTATATCTTGGTTTCCTTTGTGTTAAAATTTGTGTAAGTCACTTTTTGTGTCATTCACACTATTCAAGGATATATCCTATTTCCATATTTTTGCACTCTCCTTGACCTCATGTGTTGACCATTCAAGGGAGTTAGTTTGTTCTCATCATGTATCATTTCACTTTGTGTTCATACTTGTACTTGTGCAGAAGTTCCCCATTGACTTCTCGTTGGTGGGTTTTATTTTATTGACTACAACTCATTTGATTTGATACATTAACCTAGATTCATAGCATCCTGGCCCTATTTGAATCATTGACCGGTAACCTTTCCCTCAATATATACAATCATCATTGATCACCGATTGAGTGGATTCCATTTATGTTTGACGTCAAGAAATCTATTACATGTCAATATTTGTGTTGTATCTTGTATTCCAATTTCATCATTGGTGTAAATCCTCACCCCTGTCAATAGATTTCATTATATTTTGTTTCTTATGGGGGATTTTCCATGCAATATTCACATCTAGTACATGTATGAGACATACTCGGTGGTTCATTTTGCAAAACTTTGTCCCAACCCTTTCCCAAGTCAAAGTAGTCCCTGATATCTATTCGTGTTGGATGATGGAGGATGCTTTAATGCCTCCCTTCCAATGGGTCTCTTCCCATCGAATTCAACTCATATTTCTTTGGGAACGAGGTCTAGAGTTTCGGTAGTACCTTGGGGCTTGTAGTCATCAGTGGCAAGTTCACTTGCTATTGGGTAGTGGGAATACATTGGTGTCCCCTACTTGATATATTATATAGGTATTCGACTCCAATACATCTACTCATGCTTGTTAGAATGCACTAGTTACTTTGGTTCCCGTTATCATCATTAGTGGGTCACATCATGTTTGTTAATGGTATACATTAATGACTGATAATCAAATAATGTCCTCCATGCTCAACTTTAGCTCATATATTCACATGTGTAGGTTTCATACCTTCAACGATTTGTATGGAATACCTAGGGCCAACACTAGAATCCTCTTATTTTTCTATTTCCCAAGTTGTGCAAGAGTGTACCACACTCATTTGACACTCGTACCATTGGGAGAACTACTATTCACCTCTTCTATATATTGTTCTCCTAATGCATGATGAGATGTAGATCCACTGTGTATTCTTTCATGACTATGATCTATGGATTGGCATATATCCACCTTGTATTTATTTGTGGATATGCTTATCTACATGGCATGGATCCATTGCGTATCATCTTTGTGGCTATGACCTACGTTATTATGGATCACATGGATCCACTGTGTATATTTTGTGGTCATGATTGTTATGTTTTTTCACCTATATTTCAAGGATCTGTAGTGTACCTATTTGGATTCCATGTTCTCCCAAGATCAAAATTACTCCAAGAAAAATATTCCTTTGCTATCTCCTCAGCATCCATTAAATATTATTCTAAAATTCTATCCATGTAAAAACTCCCATGCATAGCATGCATCTTTAGTTTCCCTTTATTTGTTTATTTGTTTATTTGTTTATTTTCAAGTAATTTTCATTTAATTTTAGAATTCTCTCTTAATAAATTTACTTGTTAGTTATCATTTATTTATCTATTATATTCTCATTACTACTACTACTACTATTTTATTATCTTATTTAACTAATCATTTATTTTCATCCCCAAAGTATAAGATTAATTTTTTTCACTTAAAAAAGCATTATGTTGATATTTCAAAGTTTGAAATAAAATCTACATTGATAGACCTAATAGGTCATCAATGACATGTTGTTCAAAAAAGGAAACTCAGTTCTAGTTGCCTCACTTATTCTAACATTAAATACATTATTATTAACTTCTTACAATAGTAACCTTCATTTCTTGAAGTTAAAAACATATGCTTAAAGACCTAAATAGGTCTGCAAAAACATGTTAAAATTTCCTCTTCTACCTCTAATATTCACACAAATAAATGATTATTATAAAATAGTTTATGTAGATGATAGAATATTACCTCCCTTTAAGGCTTGTTCATACACAGTTTCTTCCTTCAAAATTAAAGCATCCTTGGAAAAGGAATGTGCTAGTATCATTGAATTTCATAAATATGAGAGCAAGAGATGTCTCAAATTGGAATTGTACCTCTTAGACTTATTGCAAAATAGGGATTAATGTCATGTTTTTAATGTTGGAGAGTTTTTTATCCCAATCAATCACAAGTTTTCAATCACTCAAAACATGGATTTTCTTTATTTCTTTGTCAATGGTAGCTTTCATTAAAAATGAAATAAAAAAGAACTTAACCTGGTAGTTACTTCTTGGTATAGATACATATTTAATAATGAAATATTGAGAAGTTCCAATAAATAAGATTTTTTCTTTACCACACATACCCAGGTTACCTTGATATCCTCCATTGAAAAATCCCCAAAACAATTATTTGTCAATACATGGCTCCAATAAGCTTTTGTCCCGGGACTTTTAAAGGTATTTTGTTTTCTTCCATTCCCAATATTGTCTTATTATCCATTAGGTTTGGAGAAAAGAGTTGATCTTGGAAGACCATTTTATTCCTACTTGTCTAGATCCTATAGATGAATAAGCATGGAAGAGCGATGTATTCCTACTACAACTCTAACTATGATCAAATCCAACAAACAATCTTCCAAATACCCTTTATCACATTTCTCTTTGACTCTTAAGACTCTTGTAGTCTCATTCCAAACATTTATTGTAATACCCCCAGTTTTTACCCTTGGACTGTATTAATTATATTATGTAAATGATGTAAATTTTCAAATAAATATTACCAATGTGGAGCTCAATCCCAAGGCCTGACTAGTGAAAGGCTAGGCTTGCATAATATAAATATTTATATATTCCATGTGGTTGGCTTGTTATGGAAACTCAAAATATATGTAAATATTATGATGGAAAATAATAAAATGGTCGAAGATGGCTATGTAAATATCATTAGAGGAGCTATGACTACACTAGAGGGGAAGAGGAAAGGGGGTCTATGGGAGAGTAAAACATATCTTCCCAGCTGTTAGCCTTAGAACTCATCCATTTCTACCATGTTCCTTAAATGAACCATCTACCTCCTTTCAACTTATTATATCCAATAATTGGATGCATGTATGAGGTTGGTGGGAAAATTATTCTTGTGTAGTTATGGAAGCACATGATGATATACTGTTATGCCAATTGTCAGAGTCCTTCCTTCTATGGTAATAAGAAATTTCAGTTTTCTTGCAATCAACACTTTCATATCCATTGGGGTTTATCATTCATTTCCATGCATAATTCAAACATTATGTAGATTCATGTTGTTTTTCTCCATGACCAATTAATATAGTATGAAATTAACCAAATATTACTAGCATTATGAGAAAACTGCATACATTTGAGTGAAGAGGATGGATGTAGGTGAGAATAGAGGTTGGGTAACATAGGAACCTTTACCCACTATTTATTTATTTCTCTTGGATTCATGAGAAGACATCATTAATTGATTTTACAAGAGGTTCTATGAAAGCATAGTACAATAGGTTGGACTCTTCTGTACACATTGAATAACATTGTAAGGGGTAGGAACTATGAGAGATTTTTTAGCAAAGAAAGAGTATGGATTCCTTTTGTTGCGTAGGGTAGTGGAAGAGAATTCCATGGATTGGATGTCTGAATGAAATGCCATTAGTACTGCATAGTGGTGAGTAGAATGTTAATTTAGAAAAGGTTTGGGATCTTCATGCTAGATTGAACCTCACTGTGAAAGAAGATTGAAGGACGAAGAAGAAATTATGTGTGCAATGATCAAACAATCATGGTGAAATTAAACTAATAAGAGAAAAAAATTGACATCATAACATTATTCTCATAATCATTAATCAGTATGTAATACATCCATGATACAATAAAGGAAATTCAAATCATCTAGGAGTGATTCGAATCCCGTGACTTGGACTGACTCCAGAGATCACTAATTGTGGGAAAATCACCATTGGAGACTCACTAGTTTAACTCAAGACAGATAAATCAGTTCACAATCAGTTAACTAATCAAGGTAGGTAAGAAAAGGCACCTAACCTCCTTAAATCATGCAAATGTGATGCTAGGCTAACTAGATATGAACTAACTGATCCCCATCGAAGGATAACTCAACATAAAATATGGTGAGCTGATGGTGGGACTCACATGACTCATATGGACTGGCCTCTAGAGCTCTAAACTCATGCATTGTGCATCAAGTGGTAGGTGGGCCCCATATGAGTTCCCCATGGAACTAGTGAAGTGGCAACATACTCTTAAGCTAGGAAATGGAGTTTAGGCTATGGTGGTCAAGGGAGGATTATAATTAATCCTAACAGCCCCCCTTAATCCAAAATTAGACAACCTAGGCCTTGGTAACTAATACCAAAGGTCACCATACAATCTAATGCAAACAAGTAACTACTTAATAAACTAAGGAAATGGGGAAAACCTCATGGGAAACTCCTCCCCTCTCAAAATGAACAGTGAAACCATGAACAGTAACTGAATCAAACCTTCACACCAATAAGAGATATGAGATAAGAAAATCTCTTTTTAGTGAAATAATTTGTGGTTATTTCCACAACCTACTCCTTTGTAGGGAAGTAATGCAGAATGATAGCCTTATTATGCACTAGTTCCCGGATGTAGTGCATGTGTACTTCAATGTGTTTGGTCCACTGCTTCTGTACTAGATCACTAGCTATTTTAATTTCACTTTGATTCTCACACAAGAGGTCTACTGAAGGAGAAGTGTGAATGTCAAAATATGTTAGAATCCTATGTAGCCAAACTACCTTAATAGTTTCATTCACAGACACTCGATACTCTGCTTTAGCTGAAGAGAGAGAAAGAGCTGCTTGCTTCTTGATTTGCCATCAAATTGGTTCAGATCCCAAAATAAACACAAATCCTAAAGTATACTTAATGTCAATATTGTCTCCAACCTAATTTGAATTAGTAAAACCAATTAGATCTAGTTGAGCACCAGCAGAATAGTGAATCCCAATCTCTCTCATACCCTGCACATAATGTAAGATGTGCCTTGTTTCCTTCCAATGCATCTCATGTGGCTCCTGCATGAACCTAGAAACAACACTCAAATAATAAGACAAGTTTTACCTCAAATAGTGGGGTACAATAGGATAACAATTAGTTGTCTGTAAAGAGTACTATCAACCAAGGGTGTCTAACCACCTTCTTCCAATCTAATGTCATATAAGAAGGGAAATTATGCTGATTTGTAATCAATCATATGGAATATTTTAACCAAATCTCTTATGTATATGTACTGATTAATCATGATCCCTTAATCCTTTTGATTCACTTCAAGGGAAATAAACTACCTTAGCATCCCTGTATCTGTCATGGAGAATTCCTTGCTCAAAGATGACTTGATATCCCTCAATCTAGCAACTAATACACTGGTAATGAGCAAGTCATCCACATATCAAACAATCAACATTAAGCAACCTCCCTCCTGTTGCTTGTATACATTGCAGTTAAACTTGCACCTCTTGAGTTTTTGTGACAGAAGGAAGGAATCCATCTTGGCATACCATGCCCTTGGGGCTTGATTGATCCCATACAGAGATATCCTTAGTTTGAAAACTAAGGAAGAATATGCAATGTACCCCTCAAGCTATCTCATGTAGATCTCTTCTTCTAGGTCACCATGGAGGAAGGCACTCTTCGCATCCATGTGATGTACCTCCCACTTCTTTGAAGCTGCAATGGCCAAAACCAACCATATGGAGTCCATTCTTGCAACAGGAGTGAATGTTTCATTATAGTCCAGCCCATGAACTTGTGAATACCCCTTTGCAACTAATAGAGCCTTGTACTTTGTAATAGATCCATCTGCTACTAGTTTGGTCTTGTAGATCCATTTGCACTGGACTTGATTTCTCCTAGGAGGTAAGGAGACAAGCTCCCAGGTATTGTTGTCTTGGAGTGAATCATATTCATAATCCATGTCTTCCTACGATATTGGATCGTGAAAAGGATCCTTCTAGGATTGTGGACCAGACCCAAGCATTATGAAGCACCTCTCTGAGAGAAGTGGATCTGTGTGGCACAATGCAAGATTTTCATCCTAAAATTGAGATCTAGTTCTTCTTTTGTCAGATGGATCCCCAAAACTGTTCCTAGTAGCTTCAATGAGTTTTTGGGACCATTAAGGCCTTGGATTGGGAGCAATAGTTGGATCTGGATATGGATCTGCTTGAGCTTCATTCTCAATCTCAAGATCTTGATCATCTTGATCCTTCATCTTCAGACTCTGAATCTGAAATATTAGTAGAGAAATCGTCATATGAAAATGGAATCGATTGAGTATTTATACCTTCCTATTCATTTGGATGTAGATTATGCAAAGGATATTCATTGAATTGGACACTCTTCTCTATGAAGCATATTCGAGTTGCAATCTCCATCATTTTGTAATATTTTGCATCATCTGCATATCCCAACAGAATGCATTTGCTAATTTGAGGTTGGAAACCTATTTCCTCTTGTCAGGTGGAATTTTGGCCCATGATTTGGAGCAAAAACCCCTCATATATGAGACATTGGGTTTACGTCCCATCAATGCTTTGAATGGAGTGACCCAAACCACTGACTTGTGAGACACTATCTTCTGTATGTGCAAAGCACAATTCACTACTTTATCCCACAAATATGATGGAAGATGTATTGCTTCAAGAAAGCATGTAGCCATCTCTTTCACAGATATGTTCTTCCTCTCAGCTACACCATTTTGTTGTGGTGTGTATGGGACTGAATGTTGCATTTGAATACCTACTGAAGCACACAACTGTTGGGATCCTCTTTTGATGTACTCTCCTCCACTATCTGATTTGAGTGCTTGGATATTCTTCCCAAGAGTGTTCTCAGGTAAGGATTTGAAAATTTTGAAGGTTTCAAATACCTCATACTTATGCTTAAGGAAGTGTATCCAACAATGCCTTGAGTAGTCATCAATGAAGGTAAGAAAGTATCTGGATCCATTCATGGATTTTATAGGCATTGGTATGAAGACATCACTGTGAACCAAGTCAAGTGTAAAGGTAGCTCTTCTTGCATTCCCAACCTCATACCTTCACTCTAGATGCTTACCTACCAAGAAACCATTGCAGACACCTTGAGAGGACTTAATGAGAGGAAATCCCTCAATCATATTTTTATTAAATTGAGCACATATATCTGTGGACAAACACACAACTCACAGGATAGATCACACAATTTACTCAGTTATTGAAGAATGAAACAGTGCAAAAATGGCTTGCAGCTATGAATGCTTTTCATTAATCAAAGAGTAATTAGATAATAATTACAATGAAGTAAAATGGCTTAAATAGCCAGAAGCAATTCGAATCCACATGAGGAAATTTGAATTGATTAGACTCTACTTGACTGTAGGTAACCAAGACCTTGTCTAAATCATTATCGGAGGACTCAATAGTTAACTGGCCTTGTCTAAATCATTATCGGAGTTCAACGGAGTTCTAAAACACAACTCAACTGTCTAATTCAGTTTTAACTGAGGCTAACTAACCATGGTAGGTGAGAAATGTGCCTCTCCTGCATGCAGCCATGCAAACCTAGTGCTAACTGAATGTAGAGGACTAGAACTGAATGTAACTGACTCCTAACTCAGCTTGACTAGTCACTAACTAAAATCAACTGATGAAGGTTGGTATCGACACTCCCAATGGCTCCTAAATTGTAGGGATTGATATAGGAGGCTCCTAAACTGAGGCATGCAAGTGCAATCAATGGCAGTAGGCCTAAATTAGTGCTCCCCACACTTAGTAAATGGAATATTTTCCCCAACTAAGTCAAGTGGAGCCAATGGTGCTAGTGACTAAAAATAGACTAGATGGATTCCCGATTTAGACATGACTCATGATTTAGACATATGACCAAATTGGACAAGGGAGGATTAATAATCCTAACAACCCCCCTGAATGCTAACTTGGAAAATCTATGGGCCCTAGTAACTAAGACCATAGGTCACCCATTACATCAAGTAAAGTAAAGTAACTACTCAATACAAGGAGCTGGGGAAAAACCACATGGGAAAACATCCCCCCCTCTAATTAAGCAGGTAGAATCAGGATCAATCTGGTTCTTTTGTACACAAGTATCCTGGGGACTGGCATGTGAACCTCTCCATCATTATGTCTGGAGGAATATTCCTCTTTGGAAGAAGAATGATATGCTCAACTAAATCAGAAATATAGATAGCTGTCGGATGAAGATTGGACCCATGTAAAGCAACTGAAATCAACTGATAAGTGAGAAAAGGTTCTTAAGGATTCAGAACATGTGAGGAAAAATCAAGAAAATGATATTTTTCAGCCATGAACAGCAAACCATGAGCGGTAAAACCAGCCCCAAGTGTTAGGAGAAAGTGTTCAGGCGGATGCAGAATGTCTTCCTCTTTACTAGTTTTGTGAGGAGATGAGCATGTGATCAATGGTAGGGAAGCACTAGGACTATGGAAAGTGAATGCTTGAGCTCCATAGTCTGATATAGATTCAAAAATATATAATTATTCACAAAATAAAATATCATCAACCTCATAAGAGGTAACTAACAACAAATCCCCAACAACAGTTTTGAAGAGAAATTGCGGTACTCGATTTTTCACACCGGAATTGATGAGAGCGGCTACAAGCATGACTGAAAGCTCTTGGATTTTAAAATTTGAACCAAATAATATCAGATCAGAAATTAAATCATATCTAAATATGTTCATAACATATCCAAAACTCTGAAATGAAATCAAATGCCCAACAACAGTTTTGTAGGAGACTTGCGGTACTTGTTTCTTCACACCGTTGATGAGAACAGCTACAAGCAGTATTGAAAGATTATGAACTTGGAATATTGAACCAAGAAATATCATATCATATACAAATAATATCATATCATATACAATAAGGTTCATATCAAATCCAAAGAAATGGTCAACCGAGACAGTGGATGCATAGATTTCTTCTTCTTCAAAATTCTGAATTTTGGTGCATGCAATCCTGCAGGAATTTGCTGGAAGATATAGATCAAGGGGAGAGAATGGATCACTCTAGTAATATGATATTTCTTCCAAAATATCCAAGGTATTACATATTTTCATACCAGCAGCAACATTAGAGAGAGAGAAATCAAATTCCTCTTCACTTTTGGAAGCAATTACTGGCAAATTTTGCACATAATTCAAAGGAAAATCACCGGTGAATGTTTGCATGGAAGTACAATAGTATTTTCTTCCATATCAGAGATTCAATTGTCTTATTTTGTTTCAGGCATATGAGGAGATGAGATATCAGATATCTCATAAACTTCCGGATCATCAGGAGAAGGAGTCACTGCAAGGGGACTGTCTTCAATTCGAATTGACTATGCAGAAGCTTCTGCTTCTTCTTCATCTTGAACAACTTCATCAGAGAGAGTGGAGGCCAAAATTTTTGGATCAAGGATGCTTATGGTGCTAAATTTTCTCTCCAAAGTTCTATTATAATCCTCATCAATCATTCCAAAGGTTCTGTCCAATCTTTTCCAGAGTTCCTGTGGATCTTTAATAGATCTACTGAGGTAGCGCAAGCTAGGAGAAAGAGCCAGTTTCATTATTCCAAAAGCTGCATTAGATGAATTTAGCCAGTCATTCTCACTCTCAAAACACTCTCTCCCAAATCCATCAGACACCCAATAGAGATCTTGTCTATTCATAAATACAAACATCTTCACCTTCCATTCAAAGTAGTCTAAGGATCGGGTGAGAAGAGGAACCGATGAATTCATTTCGAAGTTGTACTTGCAAAACAAAAAAAAGGGCACCATAAGGTTGGACACCCTGCACTTTTGAAATTTTCTTCACACTCAACTTAGTTAATCAAGCAAGCTTGATCAACAATTCCTTTGCTTGGGGTATTAAGTGGTGAATTCTCTGCTTCTAGTGCAATGATGGAAGAAGCAATTTTTCTCAAGAAATGATCTGGTAGGAGATCTGAGGAGGAGAAGTGCCTTGTCCGCCAAGGCTCTGAAACCATATTAAATTGAGCACATATATTTGTGGACAAACACACAACTCACATGATAGATCACACAATTTACTCAGTTATTGAAGATTGAAACCGTGCAAAAATGGCTTGCAGCTATGAATGCTTTTCATTAATCAAAGAGTAATTAGATAATAATTACAATGAAGTAAAATGGCTTAAATAGCCACAAGTAATTCGAATCCACATGAGGAAATTTGAATTGATTAGACTCTACTTGACTGTAGGTAACCAAGACCTTGTCTAAATCATTATCGGAGGACTCAATAGTTAACTAACCTTGTCTAAACCATTATCGGAGTTCAACTGAGTTCTAAAACACAAATCAAGTGTCTAATTCGATGTTAACTGAGGCTAACTGACTGTGGTGGGTGAGAAATATGCCTCTCCTGAATGCAACCATGCAAACCCAACACTAACTGAATGTAGAGGACTAGAACTAAATGTAACTGACTCCTAACTCAGCTTGACTAGTCACTAACTGAACTCAATTGATGAAGATTGGTATCAACACTCCCAGTGGCTCCTACATTGTAGGGATTGATCTCGGAGGCTCCTAAACTGATGCATGCAAGTGCAATCAGTGGAATTAGGCCTCAATTAGTCTTCCCCGCACTTAGTAACTAGAATATGTGCCCCAATTAGGTTAGGTGGACCTAATGGTGCTAGCGACTAAAAATAGACTGGATGGACTCCCGATTTAGACATGACTTCTTATTTAGACATATGACCAAATTGGACAAGGGAGGATTAATAATCCTAACACTCTTCATTGTGTAGCTACTGGAGATATTTGAAATTCAGATGACCAAATATTTCATGCCAAATCCTTCTTGTATCATTAGCATGAGTCAATAGGGCACTTGGATATGCTTTAGGAAGAAAATGAGAAAATTCATATTCCTTGAAGGCATGATTTGCATCACCTTTCGTTATCATATTCTCAGTAGATATTTATGAAATTTCCACTGAGTCAAGATCAAATATGAATTTTTTGGGTGAGTCAGTATGGGTCATCTTATATATATATAATAAATTTGCTTCCAAGGAGGGAACATAGAGGGAATTATTGAACACTCCATGTTGAAATTGAATTGAAAATTTCCCAACAACTGGGATTTGAGAGTCATCTCCCATGTGTATGCTAGGACCACCAGAGAGATCCATAGAAGAGAATTATTCTTTGGAGGAAACCATGTGGTTGGAGGCTCCAAAATCAACGAGAAAAACTTGTGACTGAGAGAATTCTTCCTTTAGTGCATGGAATCTCTCATGATCTCCAGTATTGTTTCCAGGATCAAGATTCCTTGCACTTTCGGGAAAGGAAATATTGTTTTGTTCAAGGAGTCTAGACATTTGGTCTATGTTTTTCTTCATACATAGATTCTTTGGATGATTCCCTCTCTTGTAGTATGAGCACTTGGACTTTTTAAAACTTGTGTGCTTGTCCTTCTTGGGACCTGGGCTCCTTCTGAAGGATTCTACTTCTCCTTAGGCTTGATATCGGTGTTCTTCTTTTCCTTTCCTTTTTTCTTCCCCTTTTATTGTACATTCTTGGTCTCCCCAGCCAAGAGAGCTTGATTTTTGGAAGCTTTGAGGGATCCCATCTATATCAACCTATTTTTTTCCTAAATAAGAGAATCTGTGAAGGCATCAAGAGATGGCATTCGCCAATTTAGAGTTATCAATCTCCTGGAATGAAAGAAGGATACAAACACTATGAATTATGGACCAATTTTATTTAGAATAGAGAGCACCAATTGCTCATCCTTATTGTCAATACCACATGTCTTGCATTGCATGACTAAGTATTTGAACTTGGTGAAGAATTGTTGGATGGTCTCAAAACTGCTGGGTTGAAGAGCAATCAATTCATTCTCTAGAATATGACCTCTCATCTCATATTTCTTTCCAAATAGTGATTTGAGCTTCTGCGATACTTCTCTTGGAGTTTTTTAATCCATCTACGTAGAAGAGTAACTCCCTAGAGATATGAATGCACATGAAACCAAATGCTTCATACAATTTGTTCAAATGCTTCAACTTTTTTAGAGGTTTTTATTAGGATTTGAATGCCATTTAGATCTTCAAGCAAATAGTTCTAATAATGTTTGGAGTAAATGGAGAATGAAGATACAAACTAAACAAAAAAAACCACATAGGAAATAGATTAGTATTGCTCTCTAATTTACAGTATCATTCACAATAATAATATCCAGTGTTACAATAGTTTACATAGGAAAAGAATTCGAATAAATTAGGGATGGATTTGAATCTATCCACTGGATGTGACTATATCTAACTGAACATCTAACTCATGGTGACTCAATCAATATCGGAGTCCAATAGATCAACTCCTAGATGTCCAACCAACTCAATCAATCACTGACAGCTAATTAACTCAGTGAAACAGAGTGTGGTAGGTGGGAAAAGGTGCCTAATCCACATGCAACCATGCATTAGCCATGCATTGCTAGTGCTAGCTAACTTATTGTGAACTAACTGAAAGTAACTGGAAGGTAACTAAGACTGACTAGTACTAATTCCAACTAACTAATGTAGGTTGGTGCCAGGACTCCCAATGGCTCCTAAAATGTAGGGATTGGTCCAGGAGACGCCCAAACTGATGCATGCACATGCAGTAAGTGGCAGTTAACATATGTAAGTGTTCCCCACACTCTATTGGCTGGCAGATGTGGCCCCATTAGGTCAAGTGGGCCCAATTGTACTAGTGGACCCAAATAATTAATTAAGGTTCCTAAGTTAGGATAAATTAATCTAATAGACATTTTTCCAAGAGAGGATTAATAATCCTAACATCCCCCCTGAACCCTAACTTGGAAAACTATGGGCCTTGGTAACAATACCATAGGTCACCCAAATACAATCTAAAAGATAGTAAAAAAATTTGCTTAATACCACCGAGGAAATAAGGGAAAACCTCATGGGAAAAAACCCCCTTCAAAATAAGTAGGAAATAGAAAACTGCAAGCTATCTTTAGAAGAAAGAAGCTTTCTCCTTAGAAAATTAACTTGAGCAAAAAAACTGTTGCAAATTTGCAGCTTTATGCAACAACATGGTCCATTAATGGACCTCTCAATGTACTTCTGAACTGAGTAATCTGTTTGTCTCTTCTGGATGGTGAAGGTAGGGAGTGATCAAGTTTCTTCTTCTGTGGGCCATGTAGCTTATCATTCACCATCATCAAGTAGCACCAACTTGGAACTTTGTTGCACCATACTGTAGAGAGCGAATATTTGAGAGATAGTGCAGCATGCTCATTCTGATACTGGGACCTTTTTCTTCTTCTGTCTTCAGGATCTCCAGCACCACTTACAGCTGCATCAAGAAGCTTTTGAGCCCATCTGGGTTTAAGCTTCTAATTAGGAATGGGTATTGGATATGGATCTAGAATCTCCTAAGATTCAGCCTCAATAACAGGATCATGCTTAATGTGATCTTCTTCATCTGAATTTGAAACCTGTAGCACATCATCATCATCAAAAATAGGTGGAGAAATAGTTATACCTTCCTGTGTTGCTAGAGTTGTGTCACACAACTGATCTTCTTCGAACTGGACACTTCTTTCAATGAAGCATCTTTTGGTTGCAACCTCCATCAGTTTGTAATCTTTTGCATCTTCTACATATCCCAGCAGAATGCATTCGTTACTTTGGGCTTGGAAGGCCTTCCTCTTGTCAAGTGGTATTCTGGCCCAAGCTTTGGAACCAAAAACTCTCAGATGACCCATGTAGTGATTCGAATGGAGTGACCCCAACCACTGACCTATGGGACACCCTATTCTGGAAATACGAAGCATAGTTTACTGCATCATCCCAAAGAGAAGGAGGTATTCGACAATGTGACCCTCTATCCCCCTTTCTCTTTATTTTGATGGTAGAATGACTGAGTCACCTTATTCAGAATCAAGTAGGGAATGGGGAGTTACGGGGGATCAAAGTCCATGATGGAATGGACCCCCGGACACACCAGTAGTTCGTTGATGAAAATATGCTCATGGGGCACCCTTCAGTACAAGAAGAGCACGCTTCAAAAATATCCTAAACCTCTTTGCTAAGGCCTTAGGTCTGGCAGTCAATACCAATAAATCCCAGGTCTTTTTCATGAATACTGCTCCCATTATCCAAAGGAATATTGTCCGGATCCTGGGATTGTCCAGAGGGGTGATGCCTTCAAAATACCTGGGAGTCCCCCTTTTGATGGGGAAGTTGAAAAAATCCTCACGGTAGGAACTCTTGGACAGAATGAAACAAAATTTATCTAATTGGGTCCTTCGATCTATAAATATACCTAGCCGATTGGTTCTTGTGAAAGCAGTTCTTCAGGCTATGCCAATTTAGCTCTTCTCGGTCCTTTCGGATCCAAAATTTGTTCTTTGGGAAATAAGAAGTCTGCAAAGGAATTTCCTTTGGGGTATTTGGGAGGCGAAGGATAAATTATCCTTAGTAAGTTGGGAAGGCATATGTTGACCCAAGGAGCAGGGGAGTTTGGGGCTCTAGGACCCTAAGATTATGGCTGAAATACATGGAGCTAAAGTTTGGTGGAGGTGGTCCAACTACTCGGTTGAACCCTGGGCTAGGCTATGGCATATCAAATACGGTAGAGACAGGCCCAAAAATAAATTGGTTTGGCTCAATAAGCACCTAATTGGATCCCCCATATGGATGAAAGCAGTGAGTGGCCAGAGGATTGTGCAAGAGCACTGCTTCTGGGAGATAAGGGATGGGGAGAGTGCAAAGTTTTGGTAGGACTCCTCGAACCAACTTCCCAAATTGGGATAGATCCAAGATGGAGGCGCATACGAGAAAGAGGACATACGAGAAAGAGGAATTGAGGAAGGCAGGGTAAAGATGAACCATTACTGGGGAGATCGGGATCTATATGGGCAGCGACAGTGGAATTTCCAGGTAAGGACTGACCTAACTAATGATGATGATTTGAGGTCCTTTCAGGAGGAACTTCAAAGACGTTTTCTCTGGGTCAGGGCGGTGAATACATATTGATATGGAGCTACTATGAGAGGGGTTCATTCAGCATAAAGTAAGCTTACAACATCAGGATAGGAAACTAGGTGGAAGAGGAAGGGATTTGGAGAAAGCTTTGGGATTCTAACCTGTGGCCAAAGGTGGAACTTTTTACTTGGTTGGTGGTCAGAGGTAGATTTCTCACAAGCGAGAACCTTCGAAGGCAGGGGATTCAAGGTCCTTCTCAGTGCCTTCTTTGTCTTCAAGAAGAGGAAAACATGGGTCACCTTCTGGATAGTTGTCCCTTCGTAGCATCCATCTGGGACAAAGGTGCTCTGGGGTTTAGAAGGAGTGACAGAAGGAGAGGGAATCCAACTCAAACGTTGAAGGACTGGTACCCCAAGACCTTTAAGAATCGAATAATTCATACCCTGTGGGAGTCCTTTCCAGGAATGGCAATGTGGTGCGCCATATGGAAGGAAAGGAATGGAAGGATCTTTTGGGACAAAAGGAATGATGTTGATGTAGTTTGGAAGACCCTAAAAGAAAACCTTATGTCCACAATTCATAGCATACAGTGGAATGACCAAGATAAGATCATACCGAGAGAGTAAAACCATGTCGCAGAAAGATGGGGTTTAGATAGATCACATATGGATGGTCTGTAACGAAGAGAGAAGGCCTGCAAGCCAACAAGCTCGAATTCATGGTCTCCCCCTCGTTCCAGGTATTTAAGATGAATTTTGACGGGGCCTCTCGAGGAAATCTAGGGCCTGCTGGTTTCGGGGGAGTATGCAGTGACTCAACAGGAAGGATCATTTCCTTGTATATGGGTGTAATTGGAACCGACACCAATAATTCATCCAAACTAGAGGGCCTAATCCGGGGCTTTTAATGTTTGATCAGGGAAGGTTGCCTTCCTGCGGTCATCGAAGGAGACACTAACATTCTGATTTAGATGGCCAGGAGGCTTGCGAATGGGCGGACAAGGGAGAAAATATCATCCAACTGGCACTTGGAAATCCGACTAGACACCCTCCGCTCCTTGATTGCAGAACACTCGGCGGTTTCTTTTAGCCACGTCCAACATGACGCCATCAGGGTGGCCGATTTGTTATCTAATGCTGGCGTGGACGGTGGCACAGGGTATCGAAGCGGCACGTTGGAATATTTTCGAGCGAAGGCCTAGACCCAAAAGTGTCGGTAGGTGGCCGCGCAAGATTATGATGCAAGGCCACAGGTGGAGTGTCTGATGAACGGCAACGAGGGTGATGACAGGGGGAGAGAGCAAGACCAGGACAACCAAGAGTCATTCCATGTGAGCTCACATGGTTAATTGGCTTTGCCACATGCTTCCTGGCCATCGGCGTCATGTCTAGTTATGACTTTAAGATCGATGGGATAGGCAAGGAGGGTAAGTATCAGCAAAGAGATTGGATTTTAAATATCGAAAGGATGTTTGTTGTTGGCCCTAGTACAAAGGGCATTGTTGGTATGATTGGAATGATGCGAGCAGAGTACAAGGTAGTTTGGGACATGATGACATCCACCTCCGTTTATTTCGGACAGGATCCACCACCCCTCATCTATATCCGTAGAGGTGTCTTAGTTATTTATGGGTTGGAGCTGTGATTGGTGCATATTCAGGTACAAAATCTTGGGACTAGGGTATTTCCTCAAGGTCTCTATAAGGACAGACTCATTGGATCTAGACGCATGGCTCCTAAGCACTCTCTAAGAAGTAATATGGGTCCTAGGGAGGCCTCTAGCACCTAGGACAGAAAAGGGAAGAGGGTGATGAGGAAGAAGGGGGAGAGGCGTCAAGCCTCAAGGGTCCAGTTACATGCCTAGGAGGCTGTGGAGTTTTATAGGGAGCACGTGCCTCTGGGAATTCGCATGGAGATTGAAAATGTGGTCATGAACTTATGGGAGGAAGTCAAGCTTATGCCCGTCGAAGATCTCCACAAGGAAGTTGCAAACTGGGTTGTTGACCCATGCACCACACAGGCAAAACATCGACTTATGACCATTTGCTTATGATTTATTGGGTGAATATGAGTTTGGTTGGCCACTCTTCAGCCTCCAGGGAAGCCAAGCATGAGGGTGATGAGGAGCCGCTCAAGGCATGGAAAGAGCATAATGGCGATTTCCACCTGATGCATAGGAAAATTGATGTCATGGAAACCCATATGGGCATCCCTTACTACCCAATGGGTGCGATGCAGGAGGAGGTTGCAAGATCATGTGAGATGGGGAACCGTCCAATTGGGCGATTTACCTGCCATGACCAATGTTGTGCATTCCAAACTGGGAAATGTTGTTCAATACCAGGTTTGACATTAGTTTTATGTTCTGCGTCTGTCTTTTTAATTTTCGGTTGATATGTGTAAGGGGACTCTTAGTTCAGTCGAATTATATGTGTTTTTTGGGGGGCTAGAAATAACAACTTTCTGCTTGCTTTTTGTTGGCATGGGGAATCTACCTGAACACTCGGTAGTGGTGAATTTGAAGAGAGCTGGGTTTTTTGTGAAGCTCTGTCAATTTGGTTGTCAAGAGACATTTCCAACTTGTAATGAAGTTCGTATGACGTAATATAATTTTTTATTTACAACAAAAAAAAAGGTATGAAGTCATCTACTTCAGGTAGTGCACCATTGATATAATGGAACAATGTCACATGTTAAAGGTTCATCTTCATCACTTCACATATTGAACAACCACGCACTACTAGATTGACATTATATAGATCTATAAAATATGATGTACATATAACCTTGAATGCAACACTAATGTTGAACTATCACAACTAGTACGGTGAAACGGATCTAAATTGATTTAATAATTCCATGTAATACTTTTTTCCATATTTAATTGTTTGATTTTTTAAGGTGGTAAAACACTTTGCATATTTAAAATCAATACAATATCAAAATCCTACAAAATTCAATGTAAAAGATATCACACTTAAGTATATTCATCTCTAAAACTCATTAATATCACATCAAATAAATGAAAAAAAAATAGATGAGACTTATTCTAGGAGAGGAGGGAGAACTCAATGGACTTAAAGGGTTACAATAAGTTAGTAGGTTCAATCCTAAATTAATAGCTTGTAAAATTCAACGCTAATGATACCACACTTACTTATATACATGTGCCAAAATAATTCATATCATACTAAAAAAATTAAAAATATAAACATTATAACTCAAATTCATCGCAAGATTATAACTTGGCTCATTGCAAGAGCGATGGAACAACTTTGTGGCCAGGAGAGCTTATTGCTTCTTAGGTTTTGATTCAAACTATCAATCTAATATCACCACCTAACTATAAATTTTCTTGTAATTTAATAAAATATATAATCATATATAAATATAAATGTGAAAAACTATACATAATTTCAAGAAAAAATATTTATGTTTACAGATACTCTACTCTATATTAAGCACACAAATACTCCATACCCAACTTAGGAAATTGGTATTCTTAGTCATAACAGTATATTTTGGAAAAGGACTTAACACTATCACTCTTAATAAAAACCTCTTATATTTATCTAATTGCTAAGGAAGGCACATTGACATACTTAAGAACCAACTTTTGAAAAAGATGATCAAATACACTTATACTCGTATAAACCCTCCCCAAGATTGAAGTTTTTTTTGTGTGTGTTTTTTTCGAATAACAATGGTAAACATTATAAAAATGGAGAAATAATATTCCATCTCAATATCAACACATTGTAATAAAAAATTATAAAACTAGACAAGGAATTCTCGAAGAATGCATTGAAAGGAGATCAAATCATTTGAAGAGAATATAAGGAGGTCATCTCAACAATGGAAAAATATCCATAAATTTTCCAATAGTAATAGTTTAATTTAATCTATTTTAGATACTTATAAAATAATAGTAATAGTTTAATTCAATAAAATGTATAAAAACTGAAAATAAAAGTAAAAGTATAGATAACGGAAATAAAGTATAAAGAGCATATTTGAATATTTCCAAATTGTGTCAAGTTTGACTTTTTCATTGATTTTTCTTCCCCTGTTCTATACGTTTATGGATATGGATTTTTTTTAATGATATCTTGCATTTTTTTAATTTTAATATCATTATGATAGGAATATCAATTAAAAGTATTATGGGATATCGATTATTATTAATACCATTTTTTATTTATCAACTTATTAAAGTCAGGTTTAATTTTAAGAAATTTTGTTTCATGGTACGTAATGAATAAGTTTGATGTAACGGAGCACTATTTCTACTATCTATTAATAAAATTGTTGTTTTTTTAAACTTTAGTATCAATAAGTTTACCTCAATAGTGCTACTCTCACCATAAAGAACAATGAAATGCATGAATATATTGTTTAAACACTTATAAATTCTTTATATATATATATATATATATGTCACTGTAAATATTTTAAATTTAATTGGAGTCAACATGTTATTTTTTATAATATTTTATTATTTTTTAAAAAGACACATGTCATCTCTAGGATGAGCATGGGAGTTACACATCTCCCCCTATTGGGTTGTAGAATGCGCCTCTTCGATGCAATAAATATACTACTTATATAATATATAATAATATTACATTGGATACAGCTTAGGGTGGGTGAGATGTATCAAAGTGTGTAACACTTTTACATTTTTAAATTAAATTAAAGAAGAAGAAGTAAAATGTCCATAATGTCGAACTAAAAGAATGAATTATATTGAATGATTAAGCAAGGGAGCTATGAGGAAGGGAAAAATGGTGTAGGATTTTGAAAGAATTTAAACAAGAAGAATACAAAGCTCTTACATAGAGGTAAGTAAACCCGCTTATCCTTCTTTGGATATGATGTATCACCTTTGGAAAAGATCATGGGAAACCTTGAAAAGACCTCTAATCAAATTTCCTTCCTAATTGTACTCTCTTTCAAAATATGGTGTTCACATAAATGTATTCCTTTATTCAATTCCTGCTAGTGGATGGGCATTGTTTGTGTTTGAACTTCATTCCATCCATGTAGACCTTTAACATCCCAAACACTTTTATTGATCCCCTAGTCCCAAATACCTAGATGATAGCTTTTATGTACTCGAAGTAGAAGGCTCATACTAGACTTTCCAGAGTCCCTCTAGAAAGCATGGACTATAATTCCTTCTAAAACCCAAAAAATCCTCCCTCTAATGTTGGCATTCTACCACAACAACTGAGAAAAAGGATTGGGGAGAGAAAATCATGGTATGTAATGATATCATCAAAGGACATGAAAGTTGTGATCAACCCCACTCTATACAGGAACAATGTGGTTCTATACACTAAGTAGGTCCTTATTCGAAAATTTCATGCATGATGCTTCCAAGAATAAGAAATTGTCAAATGTGCACTAAGGAACTAGGAACATATTATGAGATACACACGCAATATCCACATGTGAGTAAGAGGCAATAATACATTTGTGTTTAGCTCTATAGCAAATCGATAAAAATTGCAATGGGCAATATTTGGTTCTAGGGGAATGCGTCCATTACTATCTTTTGATAGCATATGTGGTTTGACCTTGTCTAGAGGTGAATCCATATAATGGTTTTGTGGGTAATGATCCTTATTCACCTATCGAATTTTTGGAACCTCGTATATTCAAAAGCACAAGGGTTAATCTAAGTTGTTAACTCAACACATACCCATATATCATTAAGAAAAAGAATACATCCATGGCTAATCTTTGTGTGGAAATGGAATGTCTCAAGGTCTCCTAAATCTCATTATGATATATGCATGCAAAAATTATTTTATGCAATCATTAGACTACAAAAATGTCCTCCTTAGATGTACACCCTATTGGTATCATGGACATATAAAGTTTTCTACCATTAAAACAAGTTGACAAATATGGGTGATGGATCACATATGGTTATGAGTTTTTATGATCTTAGGGATGAAACACTAAAATAATTGGGTATGGGTAAAATAAATATGGAGGAAACTTGTTGGCAAGCAACACCCTTCGGAGCATTTTTAACACAAGTAATTTGAAGATTGATCATTTTCAAACAATATTGGTTCTTTTTGTCTGGATCAAAAAACTCATCATGGATATCTTAAGAGTGCCCTAAGAATCTTTGATTCTTAAGGCACTCCTAACATAAGCTTACTTGACTGATTGATTCGAATGGGTTGAACATCAATTATAGCAAAACTTGACTCATATGATCTTAATTCTTCATTTCTGTCAATCATCAGAAGGACTATAATTACAGAAGATTAGTAGCTTCTATTTTTCCACTCATCACTCATGCTTGATTAAAATCAAATGAATTTATTAATTATTAGTTCAAACTAGTTACTGCATGGTGTGATAACTGTTATTGTCTGATTCATATGGAAAATTTGGTAAAGCTTTATCACTTCTAAATTATTTATCTTATCTTAGTTGTCATAAGTTTTAAAGTGGATTTAATGTGATCTTCATGAACCCTACTATACTATATGCTCATCGCTTATTTCAAATTCATATTTTTGAAATGGGTTAGTATCAGAGTTTGTGATGAAGGTCTAAAGTCACTTTAAAGGTTTGACATTGGTTTGGTCACATTATATTATGCGCTGATCAGTTTTGAACTTTACCCTAAGATATTGATTATATACTAAGGTGATCACGTTATTATGATTGTATTCAATAAATGAAGGATTACGATTTTTTTGGAAATTATTTAGTCATGTGTTAAAAAACGATGAGTTAACCTCCATTATCAACACATTATGAAATCACAATTAATGCTGAAGTAATGATGGAACTAGGGTTTTGGTAGTCGTGTCGCTTGACGGTTGCTATCTGTCAATCTTTAATCATGCAGACATCACTTGCAATAACTCGCCTGTGTGACTCTCCTATGGCTCATTATGTTTTGGTAAGTTATTTTTGAAACCTCTTTTCTCTACCAATTCACGTTATGATGAACTTACATGGAGATTTTCAGGGTTTTGATAGAATAGGGTATTTCAGGGTATTGCTGGTAATGCCTAGACTGTTGATAAATTGACTGCATCTTTTAATCTGTATTTTGAAAACCCTAGAGGTTTGTGTATCTGCTGTCATGGCTCCAATGTCTAGGTTCGAACTTATTGGTGACAAGTATCTATATGCTGCTTGCAAGTGTCGAGAGGCCGTGTCGAGGTTTGGATGGTTGGAGTTCCTACAGAAGTTTTCTGGTTTTAATATGGCAGTATCTAAGGCATTCGCAGAGTCATTTGATGGGGTTCATGCACATGTGGGAGACGTTGAAATTAGGTTGTCTGAGAAATTCATTTCTCGAGCCATTGGCTTTCCACAAACCAGCGAGAAGTGGTATAAAGGAAAGCATATTGAGAGTGACCAATGGAAAGGGTTTCTTACCCCTGCTCATCGACAAACCAAGTTCAAATCCGGCTTCCCATCCCGGTTATTAATGAAGAAATGGAGGGCTCTTCTGGAGCTAATCATCAGGTATGTAACTTGCGAAGGTAGGCTGTCTCAGACGCAATTTTATCACCTTCGGCTGTTGATGATATTCAAAGGGTACCCTGTCAATATGCCCTTTTTTATTTTTGAATAGTTTGCATAAAATGGCATCCAATTATCAGTATAATGTTGGGGATAAAAATAGGAGTTTATTCCACCATGGGTTAATTAAAATTCTTGTGTCTTGTCGATTGGAAGAACTAGGTCAAACCTGGGATTTTTTCCTTATGCGAAATGGGTTTGGTGTTAACGAGGAATGGCCCAAATAGAGGCCTAGGGTTAGACGTAGGCGTGTTAACAATGAATAAGCCGAGCTTGAAATCGAGGACTCTGGTTCTCAGGATGATTTGAGTGATGAAGGGTTTCAACCTGACCAAACCCTAAGTCTTGATGATGTAAAAATTGAGGTGGAAAATAGTGTTGAAACTCCTGCTAATAATTCTCTAGGTCGAGTAAAGAAACCCTCAATTCCCATAACCTGTCAAAACAAGAATTCTTCTCATTCACAGGTTGATATGAAGCAAACAGAGGCTGAAGATCAGACTAGCCATGCTATGAGCAATCAGGCTATACGCAGAACCACACGTAGTATGACAGTCGATTTGCTTGCCAGGAGGAATTTGAGTGTTGGGGATATCTCAGTTATTGAGGTGAGTGACTCTTCAGACGTTCGACCAAATCCAGCTTCCATAGGCCCATCTGTGCTAGATCTTAAATACGTGTCTATCTCTGCAAATGAGGTTTTTGACAGTCAGCAAGTGAATCGCGAGGGTGACCAAGAAATTGATAGAAAGCCTTACCTAGTTGAAGAAGCCCAAATAAACATGAATAGAGAGTCGAATGATCAAACTAATCCAAATCCTCGTGCCCGATTGATTTCCTCCCTACAAACATATTTAAAGGAAGCACAAGTTATACAAACAATTTCCCTGGAAGAAATTACAGCTTTAAAATTTGAATTGATTACCTGGATTGAGAAATGGGATGTGTTAAGAGGAAAGAAGTTGAAATGCAAAGAACTGATTAAAAGGCTTTTGTTAAAGAATCAAAGGTTGAAAAGACGGAATAGGATTAACAGGACCAAAGCTGTCAGGTTCAAAGCTAAACTGAATGAAGCTAGGAGAAGTGTACCTATTTGATTCTCAGTCGAGTCGGCCTTAAAAACCTAATATGTTGTTTTTCTAGTGACTTCTAAATTTTGTCTTTTGTATCTTACATTATGCCTATAGAGGATTTTGGATAGATCCTTAAAGGTGTCAAAAAAGCTGTTGGGATAAAACTGGATGTTGGTCTACACTCATGTCTTTTGACTGTACGTGGCTACTCAATGAAGAATGTTCGAGATTTACAACTGATTTGATGCTCAGTGATTACTTCGTTCCTATTTCTAAGCTTCTATTGGCATGGATTATTCAATATGGTGTTACTTTGATTTGGAGAGTATAATGCTAGATTTTCTCCAGTAAGTTAACCTCTTTGCGTATCTTTCTCTCTGGATGGTTTTGTAACAACATGCCTATGATTCTGGTCGTGGTTGAACCATATTTGGATAAGATTTGGATTTATCTTGAGGAATAGGATTTCTAGTCAATCAGTTGTAGTCTTTTAGTTTCCTTTATAAGCAACTTCTAAACTGAAGCAAAGGGTTGGAATCCTGGAACTTGTGACGAACAAATATAATATAACACTTAATATTATTCTGTATATTTGTGTTCCTTTAGAACTATTTCTGAGGATTACTATATTTTACAGAGATACTGAAGACATTAGCTAAGTCTATCAGTTATATCATGTTGTCTTAATGTTGTTTTTCCTGTGTTGAATTTCCTTTTCATATGTATGTATCTTTATATTATATGTGAAAGCACTTTTGTTAATGGATTCTGAACAAAGTACTTAGTGTTGAAGTATGGATCATTAGTTATCATGTGGGAAAGTGAATGAGCTTCTTCATGTTTCTTTTCTTTAGTTGATAATGATATGGTTTTATACGAAGTACTGACTGTGTGAGTTGACTTTATTCATTTCAGCGTAAGTACCTGAGTGTATTTTTCATCCTTCAATACTATGTTAAATTTATTCCGATTATGAGTTTTATTTCAGTTTCAAATTAATTTATGATAAAATGTTATTTTATTGTAAGTTGATTTAGATTTGTTTCTGCTAATAGTAGGCTTTCCTAACATTGCAGGATCATAGATCAAGTTTTTTAGTAAAACTTGTTATCAGATTATTAATTCCAGCTCCCAGTTTGGGATAGTTATATTGCATCTTAGGTCATTATAGAGCAGGATTAGGAGCTATCATTATTTTTATGTTTTAGCTTAAAGGTATTTGTTAGCATTAGTTAGTCATTTTAATTAGATCTTTTGATTTTAGTGAAGATTTGATTAAGTAAAACTTACCATCTACATCCCAAGATACTCTCTACCTTGAGAGCACATTTTACAGGCAGCAGGGCCTTTATCCTGTGAAAAACAGTTACACCAAACACATAAAAGATTGCAATAAGTCGAGTGTGTGGGCTGTTTTTCATTGGTTGGCCACTAGACCCCATAGGTCACATTTACCAGCCAACAAAACTCAAATACAAAGTGTAAGTGAATGAAGATATATTGGAGGTGAATAAAAAACTTTAACAAGAATCCATATCAAAATGATAGGAAACACTCACTAAGTATAGAATCCAAATCAACAATCCCTCCCCCTCTATAAATGCTCCACACATTTATTCAAAGAGAAGGGAACAAATGTCAAAGGCATCACAAAGTCCTCTTCATGAAAAAACATAGGGGTGAAATCTCTATCAACCACACTGATTCTGCAAAGTCTAAGCAACTCCTTCACTATGCCTTATACAATGAAGCAATGCAACACCAAGTAAAAAACAAATGAATCATCACGATAGTCGAGCAGGTTAGAAATGGTGATAAGTAGCAATTTCCAACCCCTTTGAAGAAGGAAATCAACCCTCACACATGTAAATCAAGAAGTAGAGAAATAAATGATAGATATAAGACAACTTACTATAGTATGGGCCCTTAACAAAGCAACCCCCTCACAAGGTTTGAAATGATCCTGATCTATTCCCCCACAGAGGGTGCACACATCAATGAATGGGAGGGTGCATGAGAGGCACATGACATTACTGCATGTCCCCCATGCTAACACCTCATTGCCCCTCGAAAGATTGTCTTACATTTTGCAGGCTCCTCTCACGACGAAAAACTTGGAGGCATCCCCTTGTACAAGCACTCAAGTGCAGAAGGTTGATGAAATGACTACTGTGAAGAAGGAGGACAGGGGTGAGGGTTTGGATCATTATTAAATATTCTTGGTTCATAATGAATCTGAATGTGTTTGATGGCTGGTGGCAAAGTTGGCTCATCAATTCGCATGGTGGTAGCATGTTGAACCTTCCTATAAAGGACATGGACTCCCTCATTGTTTTCTTAGGTTGGATTTTATCTGGTATTTGGCCCTTGTTGGTATGTTGTCGGTTGGTTGTGGTTTTTCAGTTTGGCTACTTGCGGAGTTTGGTTATCAGTTGAATTGGGTGTCGAGGTGTCGTTTGTTTTGAAGTGTCACTCTTCATAGGTTCTGGTCTACTACTTGGGATCTTTTAGGTTTTGGGTCTATTCTCTGCAAGTTTGGGTTTGATACCAGAGGTGTTTTTTTTTTATCTCAGAAACTATTGGTTGGTGCTTCGAAAGTGGGGGTATGTCTTCAGTACTCTCGAACCTGCTCTCGGTGCATCATGGTGGGACTCTGGTAAGTTCTGGTCTACATGTTATTTTGCTTCTATTTTTAGGAACCACCCTTGGATTGTCTTCCATTCCTTTACCTCTTTGGTTTGGACTCTATCTCGATCCAACAACGATCACGACTCTATGTCTAGTGGTGCGAATCCCTCGTTCCCCATATAAGCACATGTCTTGACTTTGTCTCCTTTTCTGGCTCTGCCACCTTTGAGTAGGATCCTATATACGACCTCCATCATTATTACTCCGCAAAGACTCCCTCACAATCACTCCAAACCCTAGGACCCCTCGAAAAGATCCTCTGCTCCCCCCAATAGAGCCATGCGGAGTATTGTGCACTTGACCCATCTCTTCAGAAATTAAATTCCATCCCCCATTCAAGCTGAAATCAAGGAAACGAAACGTGAGGATCATCTGACTAGAGGTTGTCTCACAAACCTGGAGGTGAAGCAAGAATTCTAAGCCTTGGTCCCTGACCCTGGCTATGCAAGAGGAAGAAATTCCCTGCACTTGAAAACCATGGATCACTACTGGAAGTAGAAATATGTTATGGGATGCGACCTTGTTGAAAGGGGGGAGGGCCAAGAATCAATTCTTTCAAAGTTGGATGAGCTCTCCCGACATCTACAAAAAATTGTGGGACACCTGGGGATCCAGGTGGTCAACTTCACAGATTCGGCCTAAGATGATACAGATACCAATCCTGCTATAGGCTATTTTTCTTATTTTTTGTCTCTTTTATTTTATGTTTTGTATGACTATCAGTAAGCACTGCGTTTTTAAATAACTCCCAGTCTATATGGTTCAGCCTCATATAGTTTAGAGGCATATTTTAGTTTTTTTTAATATAGTATGCCTGTTTTCCCTATGTAGGGAGGGCTCAATTTTGATACTCTAGTATATGTAAATATTTTTGAAGCCAATAAAAAGAATTATCTAACTTACAAAAAAAATGATCTCTCAAAATATAATAGGAATGGGATTAGCCTCAACACAATGATCCCCCAAAAGGTTTATATACAAACACAAGCCTAATGTAATACGATTGGAAGAGACCATGTATTCAAAACTAAATATGAAAAACAAGGTGGCTGATTTGTTAGCTAATGTAATATGATTGCAAGAGACCAACAAGGTGGCTGATTTGTTAGCTAATGCTGGCGTGGACGGTGGCACAAGGTATCGAAGCGGCACGTTGGAAGATTTTCGAGCAGAGGCCTAGACCTAAAAGTGCCGGCAGGTGGCCACGCAGGATTATGATGCAAGGCCACATGTGGAGTGTCTGACGAATGGCAACAAGGGTGACGACAGGGGGAGAGAGCAAGCCCAGGACAACCAAGAGTCATGCCACGTGAGCTCACGTGGTTAATTGGCTTTGCCACATGCTTCCTGGCCATCGACGTCATGTCTAGTTATGACTTTAAGATCGATGGGACAGGAAAGGAGGGTAAGTATCAGCAAAGAGATTGGATTTTAAATATCGAAAGGATGTTTGTTGTTGGCCCTAGTACAAAGGGCATTGTTGGTATGATTGGAATGATGTGAGCAGAGTACAAGGTAGTTTGGGACATGATGACATCCACCTCCTTTTATTTCGGACAGGGTCCACCACCCCTCATTTATATCCGTAGAGGTGTCTTAGTTATTTCTGGGTTGGAGCTGTGATTGGTGCATATTCAGGTGCAAGCTCTTGGGACTAGGGTATTTCCTCAAGGTCTCTATAAGGACAGACTCATTGGATCTAGATGCATGGCTCCTAAGCGCTCTCTAAAAAGTGATATGGGTCCTAGGGAGGCCTCCAGCGCCCAGGACAGAAAAGGGAAGAGGGTGATGAGGAAGAAGGGGGAGAGGCATCAAGCCTCAAGGGTCCAGTTACATGCCCAGGAGGCTGCGGAGTTTTATAGGGAGCACGTGCCTCTAGGAATTCGCATGGAGATTGAAAATGTGGTCAGGAACTTATGGGAGGAGGTCAAGCTTATGCCCATCGAAGATCTCTGCAAGGAAGTTGCAGACTGGGTTGTTGACCTAGGCACCACGACGGGCAGAGCATCAACTTATGACCGTTTGCTTATGATTTATTGGGTGAATATGAGTTTGGTTGGCCACTCTTCGGTCTCTAAGGAAGCCAAGCATGAGGGTGATGAGGAGCCATTCAAGGCCTGGAAAGAGCATAATGGCGATTTCCACCTGATGCATAGGAAATATGATGTCATGGCAACCCATATGGGCATCCCTTACTACCCAGTGGGTGCGATGCAGGAGGAGGTTGCAAGACCACGTGAGATGGGGAACCGCCGTGACAAGGCGCATTGTGACAAGACGACGGGATCTGAGGCCGGGGCCGTCCAATTGGGCAATTTACCTGCCATGACCAATGTTGTGCATTCCAAACTGGGAAATGTTGTTCAAGACAGGGTTTGACATCAGTTTTATGTTCTGTGTCTGTCTTTTTAATTTTCGGTTGATATGTGTAAGGGGACTCTTAGTTTAGTCGAATTATATGTGTTTTTTGGGGGGCTAGAAATAACAACTTTCTGCTTGCTTTTTGTCAGCATGGGAAACCTACCTGAACACTCGGTAGTGGTGAATTTGAAGAGAGCTAGGGTTTTTTGTGAAGCTCTGTCAATTTGGTTGTCAAGAGACATTTTCGACTTGTAATGAAGTTTGTATGACGTAATATAGTGTTTTATTTACAAAAAAAAAGAGGTATGAAGTCATCTACTTCAAGTAGTGCACCATTGATATAATGGAACAATGTCACATGTTAAGGGTTCATCTTCATCACTTCACATATTGAACAACCACGCACTACTAGATTGACATTATATAGATCTATAAAATATGATGTACATATAACCTTGAATGCAACACTAATGTTGAACTATCACAACTAGTACGGTGAAACGGATCTAAATTGATTTAATAATTCCATGTAATACTTTTTTCCATATTTAATTGTTTGATTTTTTAAGGTGGTAAAACACTTTGCATATTTAAAATCAATACAATATCAAAATCCTACAAAATTCAATGTAAAAGATATCACACTTAAGTATATTCATCTCTAAAACTCATTAATATCACATCAAATAAATGAAAAAAAAATAGATGAGACTTATTCTAGGAGAGGAGGGAGAACTCAATGGACTTAAAGGGTTACAATAAGTTAGTAGGTTCAATCCTAAATTAATAGCTTGTAAAATTCAAGGCTAATGATACCACACTTAATTATATACATGTGCCAAAATAATTCATATCATACTAAAAAAATTAAAAATATAAACATTATAACTCAAATTCATCGCAAGATTATAACTTGGCTCATTGCAAGAGCGATGGAACAACTTTGTGGCCAGGAGAGCTTATTGCTTCTTAGGTTTTGATTCAAACTATCAATCTAATATCACCACCTAACTATAAATTTTCTTGTAATTTAATAAAATATATAATCATATATAAATATAAATGTGAAAAACTATACATAATTTCAAGAAAAAATATTTATGTTTACAGATACTCTACTCTATATTAAGCACACAAATACTCCATACCCAACTTAGGAAATTGGTATTCTTAGTCATAACAGTATATTTTGGAAAAGGACTTAACACTATCACTCTTAATAAAAACCTCTTATATTTATCTAATTGCTAAGGAAGGCACATTGACATACTTAAGAACCAACTTTTGAAAAAGATTATCAAATACACTTATACTCGTATAAACCCTCCCCAAGATTGAAGTTTTTTTTGTGTGTGTTTTTTTCGAATAACAATGGTAAACATTATAAAAATGGAGAAATAATATTCCATCTCAATATCAACACATTGTAATAAAAAATTATAAAACTAGACAAGGAATTCTCGAAGAATACATTGAAAGGAGATAAAATCATTTGAAGAGAATATAAGGAGGTCATCTCAACAATGGAAAAATATCCATAAATTTTCCAATAGTAATAGTTTAATTTAATCTATTTTAGATACTTCTAAAATAATAGTAATAGTTTAATTCAATCAAATGTATAAAAACTGAAAATAAAAGTAAAAGTATAGAAAACGGAAATAAAGTATAAAGAACATATTTGAATATTTCCAAATTGTGTCAAGTTTGACTTTTTCATTTATTTTTCTTCCCTTGTTCTGTACGTTTATGGATATGGATTTTTTTAATGATATCTTGCATTTTTTTTATTTTAATATCATTATGATAGGAATATCAATTAAAAGTATTATGGGATATCGATTATTATACCAGGTAGGTATATTGTAATCGATTGCAAGTCAAACTTTTTTGACTTTGGTATTAGTTGGTGTCTTTTAATGCAGCTATAAAGAATTAAAACCTGTTTTGCAAAGTATCACTTAGGAATTTGTAAAATATTTTTTTTTAATTTTGTTAAAAAACTATTCTTGTAAACAGCTGATTGGTGGATAGAAGATGATGTCAGCTTTAGGATTTGGTATCTGGATTTGAGTTGACATGTGGCAACATGATGTCATAATAATAAAATTAAAAAAATAAAAATTATATCCCATTACCATCTGTTGGTACCATCGGAGCCAGCTGTTCTGGGCTCATGCCTCTTGCCGCTGCCGTGTGGACCGTGGCGCCTACCAGCACTCAAAGACCGCCCTTCATTCGCGCAGTCAAGCTGTGAATGAGCTTTGGACTTCCCAGAGCCGAAAACTCAACAGGAAGCCGCAATCTGAACATGGAAACCATTGTCACCACAACATACTTCATCTAAATAAACGCCATCTCTTTGGCCAGACAGACCCACACGCCAGCTTGGAATACTGCGAACTTAAAGGGACTCCGCGGGACAAAATGGCCATCCTAGTTCACCCACCTCTCTGGCTTGAATTCGAGGCAATCGGCGCCCCAGATGGTCTCCATTCGACCCATGGCGTACGAGTGGTAAGTCACCCGGGTTCCTTTGCCCACAAAAGTCCCATCCGGCAGAACGTTGTTGTGCAGGGCATGCTTGGAATCGAAGAGGACCGGCGGATAAAGCCTCAGCGATTCGCAGATTGAGGCATGCAGGTAATGCATGCTCTGCAGATCCTCGTATGAAAATACCATGGGATTTGCGCCCTGTTTGGCTTCTGGTTTGACGAACATGAGGCGGGCTATCTCTTTGTGTATTGCTTCTTCGACATGGGGATGTGAGGTTTTCTTAGTAGTTGTTGCAAAGAGGCCTTATTGCTGGAGGATGATCTTAACAATAAGAGAATTGTAGTATTGCCAACAGGGTCTTGGTTCAACGGTGAGGTCAACAAAATACTAAGAGTGCTCTGTTGTCTCTGTGATCCGTCTCACTTGAATGGCATGAGAATATAAGAGACAAGGCCAGGTGCAAATACTGGGCAATTTCGGCAGAACAACCATTCCTAAACTCAGCACCTAAACCGTAGGATTCAATACATACCATGAAACAACAAAAAAACAGCAACCCATTTTGAAAGGCAGAACGCCAGCACAAACAGAAGAAGCATGAAATCTAAAAATCCAATGCACAAAACTTGGATTGACCCATGAATTCTAGAGCTAACATAATGTTTGTAAGAGAATCCAGCATGACTTAGCTTCCTACCATCCTTATAATTACCTGGTGTTCCATTATCTTTCGGGCCGAGAACTACACTACACGAAGCTCAAAAAACTTAGAAGTATATGCAGAAAAAACTGCCACAGAAGCTTGCGATGCATTCCAGTCTCCAATTTGATGACGAACATTGGCAAATTGCAAACCATGAAAAATGAAAAAGTAAGAAACTATCGAGTTGGGTGGTACCTTTGTGAGGGGTAATATTCGTTCCTTGAACGTTGTTGGATTCCTTTGGCGAGAGTATAATGATCAGAGCTCTTGCAAAGCCATTCAAAACGCATACAAATAATAACGCTAATGCTCCACAGAGCACAACGTGACATATCAGATTACTCAAAAGACACGAGGCCACTTATTCTCTGAACACTCGTCCTCGTGGAGAATCTCTCTGCTCTGTTTTCCTTTTAATTTTTTTAACGTAAAGAATAAGGAAAACAAATCCAAAGCAAAAGTGAAAAGTAAAAGAGAAACAGAAAAGACTCGCCACCCTGCCGCATGTCATCTCATTTTTCTCAAGTCGGCAAAGTGGTCTATAAACTATCAAGATTCACTGTCTTATTCCATTTTTTGTGTTCATAATAAATACATTGTATTTGATTTATTTCACAATCAAGGTTCAATGTCTCATTTCGTTTATGTTGAATAATTTAAGACTGTGAGAGTTTGAAAACTTCGTTTATGTTGAATAATTTAAGATTTTGAGACTGTGAATTTGGGTTATTGATGTTATAAGGCTTTTTATGGGTGAGATTTTGATT